>QEYC01000004.1:0-168985 GCA_009935795.1 Pholiota adiposa
CAATCATCGGCAATCGCCACTTCCTGTGGAGATGAAGAAAAACCTCCAGTCCTTTTTCTGGGACGTGGTCGGGGCATTGGAGTTGTGGGCTCTGGGGCTGCGGGTTTTACAATGCGCACAAAGTTAGGCCCGGGCTGTCAACATATCGTCAAAAGTAAGTATTTGGTCACTGAGATAATATAACTCTGACTTACCTCGAATTCAGCTTCGCTATAAGCTCTATCTTCATCATTCCACCCAATGGGTAAACCGGCGTATGGATCCCAGGCACCCTGATGATCGCCAGCGTCTAAACCCCACTGGTAATTGCCTGCAGCTCCCGCCCTTGCCGATCTCTCAAACATGAGTTCTTCAAGCCTTGCGAGACATTCTTTGTCGACGTCCACATCCAGTGTCAAGTCCTTCATGCTGCCCGATGTTTGGATCTGCCACGCCTTCTCGAGAGCATTGCGTGTATTTAACCGACCGCTGCCTTCCTCTGTCTTCAACCGATGGGCTATGTACACCGTATATGCATGCGCAATGGGTAAGTAGCCCAGCCAGTGATGTCGAAGTGTCTGATCATCTTCGCAGATTTTCTTCTCGAACCAGTTTGAGATCATGGCACGCTGAATGATAGTTAGACTGCCAGCAAATGGGACGAGTGTATTCGTAAGTGATTTCTTCTGTTTTCGCAACCACGCTTTGGCGGGAATTTTGGTTTTCCCTGTGTTTTCTGGATCGACTAATAAATTTTTTATTAGATCCCGGGAAGGCGTCAAAATTTTGTTGATCTCATCCGTGAAAGGGAAACTGGAGGGGTTGGATAGGATATCCTCAGGCGTTAGAGCATCGCAGGCATGTGTCCAGTGGCCAAGCTATTTTGTGAACAACAAAGTAAGCATTTAAAAATCATGCAAGGATCGCTATACGTACCCTGATCTTGCGCCTTCCTCCTTGGTCTTGCCACAGTGAATCAATGAGATTCTCAACTGCAACAGTGGATATTGACCCAGGCTCTATGCCAGTTTCCTGCATACTACATCCAATCCACCATTTGACGCGCCATGAGGCACCATCAGCACTGTAGATTAGGCGCACAGGATACCAGAAATTGCCGAGTTTAGCCAGCGCGCCACATCCTTGACTGAAAAATATATAAGTATCAAAATGGCGACACGGTCACCAGGAACCTACATCAGACGCTGAGTTAAAGGACCAGGTGGCTCAATCCGACTAAACGTACACATTAGCAGAAGGCTAACATCTATTCGCGGGCAATGGGAATCTCTGCTTCATCGCACGGCTCTTCATCGTCTAAAAATCGGACAAAGGTGGCGACTGGGTTTTCATCCAGTAGGCTAGTGTCCATTGCCTGGGTTTCGAGTGGCTCTATGGCAATCATGTTATCATCTTCAGACTCGACGACATCCTGCACCCAGTTGGGTTGAGGCGAGGAATCCTTGTGGATGTATTCAGCTGTATCATCTTGGTAGGGATTCGACATCCACCAGCGTGCTTTACTCTCCATTTTCTTCAGATCATGGGCCGACCATTGAATGCGTATAGGCGAAGCAAGATCGACATTTTGGAAGGTTAGCGGGTGTAGAGTTTCAAGCTCTGCACTTCGAAGCTTGACAAAAATATCCTGCGCAGTGATACCCCCACGCAGATAATAAAATGCTTGCGCAATGAAATCTCCAGGCTTGAGACTTCCAGTTAGATCTTCAGTGTCAAGAAGAACGGGACGACCATTTTCTCGCATTCTGTCGTATGTATATGCTTTCCGGATTCCAGCGGCGACACTGACATATTTTGCAGTGAAATGTGTGCCTCCTTGCGTGAGGATAGCATATCCAACCAGGTCGTATACAATGTTATGATCACGGGCAGCGGTTTCCGACAGCGGAACAATTGTCGAAGGAAAGTCCCAATTGGCATTGCTCTCCACGTTGTTGGTTGGAACTTCGACAACAAAGACAACAGGAATGGATACAACCAGCGCGCGGATATCGTAGCATTCGCCTGGACATTGAGATACTGACAATTTGACTCGCCAGCAGCCGTATTTAGCCTTGACGGCTGGCTTCGAGGTGGAAAAGTAATTGGCGAGGTACGTTGACATATTACCCATAGCCCACTCTGTGTCGTCATCGTTGACCTGCAGGATAACATTGCGACGTGGAATACACTGGATTGACACATGCCGTCCACCCATTTCTGGGGATCCACTGCATTGGTGTATATCGAAGAGTAGTGTCTGGAAGTATTGGATAGCTCGTTGGCTCGGTTTTTTTGATGAGTTGAAACGGTCAATTTCAATCCTAGAAATGCGAGAAACAATCTCAGATATCCAGACCTAGAATGACAGAGCATCAGGTAAGTGATTTTGTGCGGTTAGAACAGCAGATAGTGTACTTACCCAGAGCGAATCAAATTCTCCATTGCGTTTTACCAGTTTTCTTTGGCATAAAGATTTACGAAGAGTATTGCGCTGTTGTGTCACTTCATGAGTGAGAGCAGCTGGAGCATATGTGGTGAGCATTAGCCGTGTGCGTGCTTCCAGTGCATCTCGTACAAGAAGCAGGGCAGACTTCGCCGGCAAATTTTTACACAGAGCTAAAAATTCGTCTAGGCCCCCTTGAGACAACGCAATATGCAGCAGCTCCATCGACGTGTCCAGCCAGCAAGAGTTCACAGACCATTGATAGCTCTGTGGGCCAAATTCAACGGTAGCCGGCACTTGTTTTGCCAGGCTGAACGCTTTCGCGGGGGTGAGGCTGACAGAAACAGGCAAGCTCTGTGGGCCAAATTCAACAGTAGCCGGCACTTGTTTTGCCAGGACCGCTTTCGCGGGGGTGAGGCTGACAGACACAGGAAATTCGGTCGTACTATCAGTATCAGTAGGGTCGCCTTTGAAGCTCTCTTCGCCTTCAGATGAGGATGGCGATGGAGACTTGGGTTTTATCTTGCGCCGAGCCTTCCGCGGAGTGGGCTTGGGAATGTTGAGAGTGGTCCTGGTATCTGGAGAGCGCCCGTCATTTTTGGTTCGTTGACGCTTGGTTGGTGGTTTAAGCATTTCTTTGGGATTGTCCGGTGCGCGTCCATCATTCCTTTTGCGTTTTTTCTCATTCGGACGAGCAGCTCGGATAGGGTGGGTTCGTCCAGTGTATTCAGCAATCTTCTTCCATATTTCTGGGTCGCCGTAATTTCTCTTGATACCCTCTGAGCATTGTATAAGTGAGTAATGACCTTTCGTTAGAGCAAGAACATACCTTTTTCATCTTCCATGCCTCGCTCATAGTACATCGCCACATCATATAATGACCTCAAACCGGAAAGTAAATCTTGAAAACGTTCAGTCCCGACGTAAATCTTGTTATGCTGCGATTCTTCGGCATTGTTGGTGCTAGGTAGGCTTTTCCACGTTTCAGGGTCCATTTTACGTTCCGAATCAAAAAGCATGGCAGCATGTACAGGGCGGATCCACCATTCCAACCAGGATTGAACCTTTGGAAACTCACGCGCCACGACTTCAGCCCGCTCATTGAAGTCCACAGGATCATAAGCCTGGAGGAGACCTAGAGCACGAGAAATAAAGTGTCGATCCTCGCCAGGTGGAACGGCACCACTGATGCGACTGACTCGAGTAACTCCTGCCCGAAAATGCTCTTGACATCCCTTTAGACAAGCCTGCCCGGCTGCCTGTAGCTCTTCGAATGACCGGTGATTTTCAGGGCGAGATTGCCATAACTCGGTAAATGCATCAATAAATCCGTTTCGTTGGGCCTCACTGAAATCCATCATCTAGAAAGGAATATCAATGCAGTCAATGAGAGCGATGCCAAAACAAGAACGTACGCCAACAAAAAACCGGTCGGTAAGTGTAATCCCCTGGCGGTCTGCCTCAAAAGCTATACCGCGGAAAACAGCTAGAAAATGCTGCTTGAAGTGTTCAGCACGTTGGCCATTTACGAATGAAAAGAGGCCTGGCATCCAGCAGTGTTGCGTTGGACAGTAGGCCGATGTGGTCATTAATATGGCATTCTGATCTCTCCAAAATTTATGAGCGCCGTCGCTAACCATCCCATTGACAGGGCCATCTAGAGGTGTTGACTGGAAAAGGTTTTCGTGCATCAGCTTCGACTGGAGGGAAATAACAGTGACATCCCCCAGTTTGGTGTCAACAACAAAGCCTGGATTCTCCCTGTCGAACTGAGCAAAGTCGGCCACAAAGCGCTCGCCATGAATTGCCCCTGCTTCTCTCTTGATTTTGGTTTGTTCTTTGCTGATGCGGTCAACATTGTGTAAAACAGGTGATATACCGGCCACGGATTTGCGAGGGCCGCCAAGCTGTGGGACGCCTATCAGTAGTGCAAGAGGGCCTAGATTAGGGTGGCTCTTTACAATGGTTTTGAACGTTTCGTGCTCGTGTTTGGAGAGATGAATTTCGGTAGGCCCCTTGTGGGTATGATATCCATTATGGCTATAGTGGAATCCGCCTGCCCACTCTGTCACATATGCAAAAATTCCGCACTCTTTGTGATAGCGCTCGCCTCCACATTTGCAAGGTTCAGACAGAATTCGGGCATAGCCTGCAGGCTTGGTCGGTGTTCGTAGAACAATCTGGCAGGCAGAATTGTGACAATAAATGACACCCAAGCACCTTCTCGATGACCGATTACCATTCTCCACACTGGCAGCTTGTCGTCCACCCTGCGGGTTGGATGTATTGTTTTTTGTGGACCAATGCACCTGGAGCTGCTTCAAGTCCTTGAACTGTTGCGCGGTGAAGTCTTGCTCAAAGAATCCATCTGGCCATCCATCCCATAGCTCCGCCAATGATGATTCGAGGTCAGGATTGAATGTTCGTGGGGCAGACAACGATGCAGGCTGGGCTGCTGAGGGTTGACGCTGTACTTGGACTGGCTGTTCTGACTTGATTTCTGCAGCGGAAACTGGAATAAAGTGGCCGTTGCTGGTTCGAATGTAACGAGTTTCATTGCCTAACAGAAGCACAGATGTTGTAGAAGACAAAATTAGGAGGAAAAGTGAAGAGAGCGCCAAAATGTTTCACTTACTTCCCGTGATCAGGTTGGCTGGAGCTTCTTGAATCGGCAATGCTCGAGACGGTAATGGAGTGGACAGTAATTGGGTATGGGTATATCCAATTAAATTCCCTAGGCAACTGTTTGTAACTCACTAAATCATTTTATAAGGACAAACGTATGATGACCATCATATATTGGTGTTTGCGCTATGGCATTGACAACTTCTTTCGGTTGAAAATAATTGAGAACATGCTTGATAAAGCCCTGAATACAATCAAAGGTAAGAGTTAAATAGACGTGCATCATTTGTTACTTACAAACATGTTTGACTTGCTGTTTTTAAAGGCCTGATAAGTTTTAAAGGGACGTAGCAACTTCAAGGTAGCAATCACTGAGGAGGAAGAGAGTCACCTGATCTCCCGATCAAAAGTATTCGTCCAAATATGGTTATCCTTACTGTTTATGGAAAGCAACATTTAAACTTCAGTACTTTGTGCGCTATAGTTATTGCCAGTTATGTATATGTATTATAGTTGAGAAACTATGTTCTTAGATGAGCTGGCAAGATTTAGTAGGAGCGTGCAGGAGCGTGAGAGTAGCGTGCGGGAGCGTGAAGGTAGCGTGCAGGGGCGTGAGGATAGCATGGTAGCGTGAATGGGGCGTGAGGGCGTGAATGGTAGCGTGAATGGTAGCGTGAATGGTAGCGTGAAGTAGCGTGAAGTAGCGTGATGATTGCATGTAAAGTATACGGCATAATGGAATATGTGCCCAAAATCTCTGCAATTGGTTTCATTGAAAGAGGTGTTACTCACTTATGTATGCTACTTGTTCCCAAGGGGGTGCCGGGGTTAAAAAATATGACCTAGGGTCGAATTTATTTTTAAGGAGGGATTCCTTGAACCGACCGACCCACGTAAGCAATCACGTGACTTAAAATTACCAAATTTGGACAAATTCTCGGCAGTTGCCGAGGCTCAATTATAATTTATCACTTCATCGTTCAATGACAACTACAGTTACCACTCTTGTCCCCTCTACACACCATCAACTACTGCAACTTGCATTCAAGGTACTCTATTTGCATCAACAAAGAGTTAGGAATACTTACAAGCCAGAGAAGACCCAGGGAAATATTGGAAAAGCAGGAGATCCCCAGGCGCACCTTCTCACCCCTTCTGTTTTTATGCTCTCTAACCTGCCCATCCACACAGCATGCTATAATTATGCATTTATACACTGTCAGATTCTCTGTATTTTCCTGATGCATACTATTCCCACCAACATCTACATTGGATATGTACAGAATACTTTGAGAATACTATTTTCTTGATAACACAACATATGTTTTTCTATCCAATTGCATGCCAGGCACTCAACTCAAGTATGCACATTACAGCTAGCATCTTTTCCAGCCAGGTACTTATATTTATGGATTGTGGGTCAATTGTGGGTCATCCAGCACTGGTCTGTACCCATATAGTGCCATAATATACCCAGAGATGTTCACTTTGTTAAATATTGATCCAACATATGCCAAATTTTTACCTATGTTTGCTCATCTAAGGCAAGAAGGTACTCAAATAATACTATGGAGTACATTTTGCATCAAAAAAATAGTAGGTCCAAAAAATTTTTAGCGGCCCAAATCTTGGACCGACCGACCAACCCATGGTGCAATATTGAAATCCCGGCACCCCCTTGCTTGTTCCTACCGACCCAATGCCTGCTTGAGGAACAAGTTTCGGGACCCGCCGGTGAGTTTGTCCTTATTTGGCTGTACCTTCTCAACTAACAAGAGTCCACGTCCTCAAAATCGGGCAGTACAATGGATACAAAGAAGATGACCGACTAATAATGAATAAATTGTAGCATTTTTTCATACATTATATTAGGATCCTTGAGGCAATGGGTGGTCATTGAGTACGGTTCAGAAAACGTTGTGTCACATAGGTGACGTGACATATAACGCCTTGTACTTAATGTCATGGCGCTCGAAACAAGGTACATATCTTTTTGAAATGCATGCAAATGGACCGTAGTCAGTGTATTTTCATTGCATATATATGTAAAACCAGTGGAGGACAGGAACTGAGCATGGAATTTACACTACATGTATTGCATATGTATAATTTTTTGCATATATTACCCCAGTTCCCCAAAATAAAGACAGAATTTGAACTCTACCGAGGGTCTATAGATGTAGAAGACACGCTGATATGAATTGGTAGGCATCTGAGTGTCCAGGACCTCTATTTTGTCAGAACAACTAAGTAGCAGGAAGTAGCGGGAAGTAGCGTGAGGTAGCGTGAGGAGCGTGCACGCCCCTCTCACGCCCCTCTCACGCTCCCGGAGAAATCTTGTGGCCCTCTCCAGAGCGGGTGAAATTCTCTGCGCTGGAGACGTATCTCCAGATGCGCACTGATGCGAAGTTCAGAGCACCGTCTCCAGAGTGCGTGAAATGCGTCTACTGGAGATGTGTCTCTGAATAGGCGCTAATGCCAGATTTAGAGCATCGTCTCTAGCGCGCTTGAAATGCAAGGGCTGGAGATGCATCTCTAGATGCGCCCTAATGCGAGATTTAGAGTGCCGTCTCCAGAGTGCGTGAAAATGCGTACGCTGGAGATGTGTCTCGTAATATGCGCTAATGTAAGATATAGAGCACGGTCTCTAGAGCGCATAAAAATCCATGCTCTGGAGACGCATCTCTGGATCTGCGCTAATGCCTTATTCAGAGCGTCATCTCCAGAGCGCTTGAAATTGCGTGCGCTGGAGACGTGTCTCTGGATGTGCACTAGTGCAATATTCAGAGCACGGTCTCCAAAGCGCATATAAATTTGTGCACTGGAGATGTGTCTCCGGATGCGCGCCAGTGCGAGATTTGGGGTATTCCTAGTCTAAATTTAGAGATCAGGCTCTAAATTACTGCAGAGGTAGCATCTGGAGATCATTCTCTAGGCGCGCCAATGTACAAATTTAGAGATGAAGCTCTAAATTACTGTAAAGGCATCGTTTGGAGATCACTCTCTAAATGCAGCAATGTACGAATTTAGAGCGTCGTCTCTATTTGCACCCCCTTGAAAAGAAAATCTCTAGAGATCGCTCTCTATATGTACTAATGGACGGTAACACTAGGCTACACGTGCGCAATCAATACAGGTGTGTTAGTCAGTGCAATTACAGGTGTACAATACAGTGATGCTACAGGTGGCTTTTACGGGCTAGACACCTCGTCGATATTCGATCTTACGGGGTCATCCACTTTGTCTTTGTTTGTCCGGTGACTTCATCCACCGTGTTTTGCTCACCTCGCCATGCCTTCCTCCCATCCCTCCATCTGGACCGTCCACACTGGATCTCACAGGAACACTTGAGCTCCGCGTCAACTCCTCCTCCATCCATCTCTATCCCATAGCACAACCAACGATTTCCGACAACTCTCTATCTACCCCCTCGATCTGCCTTCTCAGAGGTCCCCTCGACGATTTCGTTCGATATTCTCGCCAAGAGGCATCTAAATGGTTGATCGATCTTGCCCATGATGTTTGCGATCCTGCCGATCACCGTGGTTCGTTGCTGGTGTGGAAGGAGCCGCGGCAGCAGTGGTGCCCTGTTGCCACCACAGACCCGTTAACTGCATCGATCTACCGCTACGATCTTCCGGTTGGAATTACGGTCGGCCTCTCGAAAATCAGTCAGCGCGTGCGGAAATCCGTTACCTCCGCGACCGGGGACGCAAGCACCATGGCCGATCGCGTGAAGAGGCGCGATGGACAGTGCTGGGTGACGGCGGTAGATGATCCACTAGTGAACAGTCACATTTGCCCCAAGCGCATGGGGGATCATGTTGGGCGAATCGTCTTCCGCACTTTCACATCTCTCCCTCCTCCCCCAAACTTCTCCATCTACAATGAAATTTTTGGCCTGTGTTTGTCGGAGACGCTCGATGCATGGTTTGCCAAGTATGACATGGGCCTTCGTTTTGTCTCCCCGGTGAGGAGTTCTTCTCTCATCTCTTAAATTTCCGTTGATCAACCGTTTAGAACAATTACGAGTGTCATATGTTCGCTATCGAACCAGCTAATATGGAGTACACGATAATAGGAAGAATTCGGAGACCAGCAGCCTATCCTGCCATCCATGGGCACCATGCGAGCCCTCCCCATCCCCAGCTCAGTAATCTTCCTCCTCCCGGCCTCTTTCGTTGGCATTACCTTCAGTGCGTACTCAAGCGATTTGCCCATGACGACTACAAAAATCTCGAGAATATTAACTTTTCCGAGTTCCCTCTTCGTATGGAGGGGGATTCTGATGATGATGGCACGGACAGCGAGGCGGAATGGCCGTCATTGAGTTTGGATCTTGGGAGAGTTGTGGAGGACAGTTTAGAGGAGCGTGAGGAGCGCCACCGAGCGGTTGCGACGTGGATCTCAACGACCATGTAAATCCTGCTTCGTATATTTCTTGGATCGTTTTATTGTTGCCACAGGATTCAAACAAGATCCAGACATCGCTTACAAAGTCGATGATTGAGTCTGTGAGTTCTGGAGGGAGAAGAGGCGACGACATGGGCGTGAAAGTACGGTGGGTGTTGGAATGTTAATGTTGTTTTTGCGCGCGCGCTGATATACCGCAGGAGCTGGGCCACAGTCAATCAAAAAAGCGATGCGCAAAATTCCGTTACTTTGTACCAAGTGCCTCAAGGCAGAGCCTGCTCCCGGCATTTTCAAACGATGTGGTAACGTACGTGCAATTATCGTTAGATCCTGCCAAATGAGTCTCACCTTGCCATGCAGTGCAAGTATCAATACTGCTCAAAGGAGGTGGGTTTATCGACATTCTGTGGACACCCTCAGATATTTACAATCGAGTATTAGTGTCAAAAAACAGACTAGTATGAACATTGGATCTCTCCTTCGTATATTTGCATATAACATGTCCTGAACAGGCCCCAACATAAAGCTGGTTGTCGTCTTCGAGCCCAGGGTGTTAAACAAATCGAACTCACCAAGCGTGTCCAGACTATACTCGCAAATGACACCCTCCGTCACTATATAGAGGTCCTCCTTGTGCTCGAGCTCGATTTGATTAACAATCTAAATGGCGCCGATAAAATCTACCACACTGAGATTCTCGTCGACTTTGAACCTGAAAAAGTCCAGGACTTCAAGGCGCTCTTCCAGGCATCGGCCGTGATCGACTCGAACCCACTCCAGGGTATGCTTCAAATTGGCGCGATATGCTCTGAAAGTTATGATAACATTCCATGGGAGAATATCTCGAGGAAGATGGTAGACCAGAAGCGGGAGGAGATATCTCGTGAGCGTAACGATGTTGTGTGGCTGGGCGCCGTTCAATGGCTCCGAGATGTCGGCGGACATGTCTCCTTCGCTAATACCATTGTTTACATTGTTCACGAGTCGATAGAATACGCAAGGAAGGCCGCCCATCTGGACATTCCGGTCTATCGTGCACCGTCTGGGAAAGATATCGTGGTCAGGAAACCTGCAGGGATATTCACATACATTGAGTTTGTATTTCTGCTTTTCTTGAGGTCACATTCCCATTTACATCCTCGCTAGATTAATCAATGCCCTCATTCGGCAGGATACCAAAAACCGATGGCTCTTGCGCGTCAACTTGACGGCGGAGGACAAACGACTGATTCAGTATGCTGCAGCGAATCAACCCGCTGCAGACCGCGTCAAGCTGTTATCAAAGGATATGTTTTTGAATATCTGGATGCACAAAGCACTTCGAGAAGCGGTGTTTGACAAGAAGTTTGCTCGTTTGGCTGAACAACATTGAAGGAATTTCTCTTAATGTAAATATGTACCGCTTTCCGCTTTGTAGTACCTTGTGCTTCGTATTCATATTTTTGCAGCATATCCATCACCATGCTCGCTGCGGCGTCAGGTTTGCGCAGACGTCCTTCATCTGCTCTCCAAAAATGCCTGACTTGTCTACGGTTATGATTCCCTTAGCCATATAATATTGCAATCATATAAGGGCTCACTAAAAGGCAGTAGATGGAATGACAGAGAGCTTACCCATGTCGGTGTAGACAGGGTCATGGCATTGAGGAAACGCAACTGTATCAAGCTGCAGAAATTGACTATTCATATCCAAGATCACAGGTCGGATTCAGAGCACGCAACAAGCCACTCGTGCTGACGCTGCAGGGCGATGCATCAACTTCCCTCTCCATGATCCGAACCGCGGTGGCCTTGAGCAGGTCGCAGATGGATTGGAAGAGGACGACGGGACCGAGGAGGTTTACCTCGAGGAAGCGATCATAATTCATGAGGAAGTGGTTCGATAATACTCAATATACACACTGGTACATACCAAGAAGTGTTCCTCAAATTTCTCGGCAGGTGTATCGTGTAATGTCCCGAGGGAGTTGTTAATGCCTATCAAGACCTTAGGCTATATCAAGACCTTAGGTTAAATTCAGAATGACGCCAGCAAAAGGGTAAAACGCACCCGCATTGGCGATGGCAGTATCGCCCATAAGCATACTTCTCCTTAATCTCCGTCACAAGTGCGTTGTTTCCCTCCTTGTCACCGGCGACGTACTTGATGATCTCGATCCGCTTCGGGTATTTCCCCACTAATTCAGTGAGTTCGGAGGAGCGAGAAGGATCGCGAGCGCCGGAGTAGATGTTTGGATGCGATGTCGTCGACCAGAGCAAGACCTGGGTGGTGAAACAATATCCAAGTCAGCGTTAATGCGACGTACGGACGATTGACTTCGGGGGTTTTGGTATATTGCAACGTACCTATACCCCGCGTAGCTCCTGCGATGAAGTAAATGAGAGGCGAAGACTTCTTCGACATGGCATTCAACTCACCAAGTTTTCCAGCTTTTATCCAAGAACTTCTTTAGAATCTCAGCAGCTCATCCAAACCTCCGCTACGTCCACGGAACGGTAAGCGATATTCCAGCTCTAGGAACCAACACTTTCGCATCTGGGATTTGCGCGCGAACGCTGGCGAAGTTAGTCATCTTGAACGAGTAAATTATGCATGTGGGATGTGTTGCTGACTATACGAGAGAAGTATTCATTGTTAAAGCAAGGCCATAAAAAGTTTTTGACTGAGGATTGAGCTTACGAAATGATAGGTTGGGATTGGGTTGGAAACAAAAAGATATATGCGGACTCGAGCAGGCGCCGACGTTTTGAGAGCGTTGTGCTAAGGGATGTCAATGCATCGAATTCCGTTTCGTTTCCGCAGACCGCATACAATTCGGACGTTGCGTCCATCACTCGAAAGTAGATTTGGTGCCCCTGTAAGGGCGACTCAAACATCTTCGTGCTTTGGGATGTTTTCGATGATGTCCAGGCGACCTATCCGCTGTCGATACTTTGGTTGCAATTTGGGATCGCCGGCGCCATGGAGAGTGGTCCCAGAAGGCGACAGACCTGGTCGTGGAAGTAGACTAGCAGGTTGATGTTTGCAGGGGACAATTATGAGAGGATGAGAGGAGAGCCAAGCAAGGCGAAGCATTTGGGAATACTGGGGTGAGTTTTGCTAGCGCTTGTTTCATTGGACGTTAGTCGTGCGGGTCGGGGGGTCGATTACGCGACATGGGATTGTTTGCGCCACGTAGGCAGCGGGCTGAGGGCTGTGATTTTCATCGTAGTACAGTTAAGTGAAGGATGCGGGACTCAAAGAATGGTAGCCGTCCATTGCCTCCCGACCGCATCGTGACGTGTCTTTCCGGGCGCTTAACTCTACTAGAAAGGTGGATGATTCGTGAGACAGAGACGCCAGCACGAGTTCGCAGACTGTGACGGAGGTGGGCTGGATGGCGAGACCGGTGGCTTGGAGGGCGGAGGTGCTTGCGGCGAAGGCCTTGGACTTGAAGGAGGCGGTCTAGAAGGAGGCTACAAAGGCTCTTAGAGTAGAGACGAGAACATGGGGGAGAGCACTCACGCCAAAAGATAGCAACATTAGATGTTCATGCATTCACGAGAAGATCGTGGTTACACACCGAAGGGCAGACGGAAAACTCCGGTCTGCTGGGCGCTAAGAATCAACGGCATCACCCTGACGAACTATCACCGAAAAGACATCTCTCTGCCTCCTCGAGGATAACGGAAGAACAAGCTACGCCAAAATTTATAATGCAGGTGGGAGACGAGTCATAATTACAAGTATGCTAATTCAAAGAGGCGGGAAAAGGGTGTAGACTCGGAAGAGAAAATCCAAATTTTGGGAAATTTTCTCCTTGCAGTTACGAATCAACAAGATGTCCACCAGATGTTATAGAGTATCACCGATTGAAAGCCTATATCGGAGGGTCTATAGGAATATCAGCGTGTTCCTCTGATGACTTGGCTTGTATTAGAGCGCCACCACCAGAGCCCATTGACAGCATATCTTCTAGGTCCTCTCCACCTTCCGTATCATCACCTAGCTCTTCAACCTCGATCGCTATGTGAGGTGTGCCTGTCTGTGTGTGGAATACTCTATCATTGCAGACGCTCGGCTCGGCCTGAGGCGAAGTTAGGCAGACGGAGGCAGATGCCAATGGCAAGTGCTCAAAAGTTGACGACGGAAGTCGTGGTGCAGGTTCTGTAGTAGCGCCGCTGTTATTTGGAGGCATTTTTTTCAGGATCGAAAATCTTGTTTATTGCCATGGTATCACGATTGCCGATTCCAGGCAGGTCAGAGGATAGCGCATCATGATCGTTTGGGGTAGAGACAGCGTACGTCAATGATGCAGAGAGTACATCGTTGACGCTATAGCTATTGGCTTGAGACGTTCTCGGTGCTTGGTAGTCGTCAGACGGGGTGGGATACGAAGACATAATGGTGATATTGTGTTCTGTGTTCTCGAAAGTAGGTTTGCTTTGCGAGGAAGGCCCTGGACGGAACTCAGGAATATTCTCTTCAGCCAAACCTGTTTCGATAATTTAAGTTTCATTGTATGAAGAGCACCAAGGAGAATATGTTACCCTCTTCCACGGCTTCCAAAATATCGCGCGCAAAATCGAAGAGAACGCCCCACCATTTTCTAGTAAATCTCTTGATGCGTCTTTTGAGTTGTGTACCATGGCCATCAGGAATACTTTGAGCATACCCACTATGAATGAGTAGTGCTCGTCTGGAAAACATGTCAGCTTACAATAAATGGAAGCGATTTAATTGATGAAAGGGTTCACAAGTTCCGTCTATTGTGATGATTACAAACGTAGGTAATAGAGGAGGAAAGGAGCCGCAAAGAGGCACTAAAGGTGCATCAGTGCTCAGCCCTCGCTCCCTGGACGGAGTCACACGCCTTCCATGTCATCCCCGCGTGTATGTAGCACAAGGTTTGATGAAAGCGTTCGATGTTCAGCGTTATTCATAAAGCCATCTCCCAGGAGGGGAGACAGAACCCCCTCGAGTCGATGTCGCTAATTAGCGTCCAAACGGCGCCGACAACAGCAGCAAGACATGGTGCGCCGAGCAGGACTTGATAAAGGATTAAGAGACCGTTGAATTTGACGAGGGGAGAATGTTCCGAGCGAGGCGGTGAAGTGGTGGGAGCGAGCGGTCAAAAATAAGTGGTTGAACAGGTGGAAGGGTGTTTGGTGGCTGTGCTGGCGCTTGTCTCTGTCCTCGTGGATATGCATGAAAGATTAATAAATCGTGGCGCCGTATTGGGCTAGATAGAGGTTAGTGAAGTTACACTAAAGCCGTAAAATAGCCGCGTACCCGAGGTGAACTTCGTCTCCCACCCACCCTTCTGGGCCAACGAACGAGCTGGTTGATGACGTTTGTCTTATCGCCGGTCGGCGGAGCTGTAGGTCACCTTGATAGGATAACATCCCAAACTGATTGACAAACCAGCACTCGCAGAGTGCAGAAGGGAATTTAATTTCCGATGACAGCGTAAATCGATGAGGCATGGAGAGAAAAGATAGATCTGTCAGGTTGTTCAGAGTTCCCAAGTGTTGTGAGCAGGTCGAGACACGGGTGTGATTTAATCGCCAAATGAGTGGGAACAGGTGGTATGACCTGACGTGCCGACGTTGTGGGCGCAACGATGTGCAGAGCGCAAAAATTACGCATGAGGACCAAGATCCACTGAATGATATAGTATTAGTCGCAGAAAGCTATTTCCATGTTTGATAGGCTGAGAAGTGACATATTGGAAACTCACATCTACAGCGTATTCCAAAGAGAGATTCAGAGGACCGGAATTTGACGTCGAGGCCGCACAGAAAGGGTTTTCAGTGGTGAAATTTTGACTCAAACAGGCGTGGTATTCGTGGATTCAATAGGTACTGCATAAAATGAGACTGCCTAGATAATAAGCCTCTATAGAGTAGATCCACGTAAAAAAATGAATACGTACTGGAACATAATGATAGCCGTGATTCTTGCTGCCCACAGTAAAAATGCATCGCCAGAGACGCTTTCGCAGTGATGACGGGCAGCGAAATGCCAACATACATACGGAACTGGACGATATAAATTTCTCGGTATTTTCGAAGGATGTAGACAGGACTACGAGTTTACGACAACGGTAGTTGTTCGCTTTGCGCGAGCGAGTGGGAACGAGGGTAAACAGGATTTACATCTGGAGGGCGTTTAAAGACGAACGATGGTGCTTAAATTTGCGAGGGGGATGATTCGTGTAGGCAGATCAAATGAATCCGTGAAGAGAATATGTACACGATCTGCTGGTATTGATCAGACGGAATTACACAGAAAAAGAATTATGACTACATGCCTGTGTTCAACGTTTGCACTCATACAAGCCCCGCACACGATCACGGCCAACTCCAACGAGGATTCCTGCAATTTATTTTTGCAGCGGGGTGTGAAGGGGCTGAATAGCCGATAAGGGTCGGCGGAAACAAGAAAGCACAAGAATCATACGTACTAATTTCCTGCAAATGCAAGAGGCCCTTCGTTCGCATGTAGCTCTCTCTGCACTATCGATGCGGCCGCGTGTGAAGAGAGAGGGAAAAAGCATGCGTAGACGACGAAGAGTTGGGGTTAAAGTTAAATCCTTCGAATTGTCGGGTGGACCAGGGTGGGATGAGGGTCGGTGGGATGCTGGAAACGGATGGGAAGGAGGGACCAGCAAATGTGAGGACGGAGGAGTATCATATGTACTAGAATAAAAGACACACACAGAGAGTATTGGACGAGGACTGAGCACTGAGGCGTTGTGAGCGTGAAGGAAGAGAAAGGTAAAAAAAAAGTACGACTTACTTTGATAGGGCATATAGAGATTCTCACTCTGCTCGACGTTTGATGCCGCGTAGATAAACGAGTTGACCTGCAGACCTTGATAAGCAATGTAACACAAGAAAAAAGAGACAGATTCTCACCTACAACGACCCCTGGTATGCATCAAACGCGCCAGTTCCTCTCATGTCATCGCACCCATCCATCTCGTATTCATGGGGTAGAGTTTGGAAGAGCTAAATCGTCTGACCAGGCTCCACGATAACACAACGACGAATAAAGACACATATCCCGAAGGGACGGGCACCCAGACTCTTCACCGTGTCCAGGGACACAGTCATTCTCCGGAACATGCGCGAGGATACACGATGTCGACCCAACTTCGAAGGGAAGTGGCGTGATTTCGTGGAGGGAGAGGAGTGCTCGTTTCAAAAGTGAGGCTGCGCGTTCGAGTTCGCCGCTACATGCACGTTGGGATATCTTCATAGCGAATGCTCAGCGGATGAGAGAAGTATTGCGAATGAGGACGGAGGAGGAACTGAGGAAGACTAGAGCGGCATGGAGGTAGAGTCAAACGGATAATTACTGTTGCGAAATGTGAGCGAGAAGTGAGGAAGTAGATGTACACGAAGGGAGAAACTCACGCAGAGGATATCCGACGACGGAGAGATCGTGATAGCGCGCATAGTAAGGGACAGTATCGAGAGAATTCTCGTTCAAAAAATGGCCGGCCCGGGTCATCCCGAGTATCCGCTAATGGAGAAGGGGGAACCGTTGGGGAACCGCTCAGTTCGACGAGCTTCAACTTTCAAGGCATGACAAAGTCAATGGTAAAATAGAAAAGCAGCAGATCGGCAGCGTAGGTGTGTCTTTGACTGAAATCGAATGAGATTGCTCTCGAAGCGTTGGACTAGGCCACGTATGCACGAAATAAGAGCAATATTGACAGCAATTAATTAATTCAAGACGAGGGGCGTTTACGATTCACAAATCCCAAAAGTTTGAGAGACAGTATGCGGTGTCGAGGAAAACACCAGGGGGCCAATCTTCTCACTGTACAAGGCGACTGAACCGAGAAATAAGCCTCCTCAGATCGTGTAAAAAATATCTCCATATACCAACCTCATGTCCGTCAGCAGCTGCCCAATTCTCAACGTTGCAAGGGCGATACCCCACGAGATGATACGACGAGGCTAAAATTGACGTTGGAAGAGATGACATGATAGGAAGGTTACAGAGAGGTGGCAAAGGTGTACTGGCAGCAAAATTTAGATGAATTGACTCTCTAATGAACGAAGTAAGAAAACCGTCCATAATTATGTTCCGCGGGCAAGAACCGCGGACGAGAGAGGTAGCTTTGTATACTGTCTGAAGGGCGATAACAGAAATTATCTATTGAAGAGCGTCTGGGTAAGGATACGAATAAATCAACAGCTTGGAAAGTGGCTCACCTCCTACATAAATAGGGCCCCATCTGTTGACTCATTCCGAGGATCAGAAGGAAAGTCAAGAGATCCAGGCTGCTAGAGAATCCCGTCGTCTCTGAGGAAAAATTGCAGTAAACATTCATCGAAAGAAACAGTCGAGGTCGTCGTCGTCGATTCCAAGTATTAGTGGGAGGTGAGAAAGAGCAAGCCAAAAATAGATTTCCGTACGGCACGATGTTGATTGGCCTCGCTTTGACGAAGTCGACGAATCGTCCCGCTGGCAGAACACAAAACATCATAGCGTGCCACATGTTAGGAAAGGACACAACATGGAGGACGCATAACGTTCGGTATCTCCTTTGCCTCCTCTATATCCACAAACTTCCTCCTTCGCGCAAATAAAACCCTCCCAAAACTGTTCCGAGCCCGGGTTCGTAGTTGCGAGGATACAAGGGTATGGTGGTATGTCTTCCATCGGGATGTGCATCTGCGCCCTTTGACTGTCTCTATTGAGTCCGGACCAGGGCTTGGAGGAGCTAGCAAGGTTTGTATCGTTTATCGTTGACCCCTTGGCCCGAAGTCGCTCAAGTATGTTCACAAAAAAATGGAGGTGTACGCAGACGAAGATTGAAGGCTGATACGCATTTAAATGGAAGGCCTTGTCAATGCTGGGGTCGGCCTTCCTGAGTAGATGATCATTTCTTGACAAGGAAAAATACACAACCAGTCTAAATGCGAGTGATCCATATTGAATATTGATCAGCCAAGCATAACAAGCAGAACAGAGTTACTCACCTAAGAGGACAATATATCCCAAAATCTTAGCTTCGCATCACTCCTGCACTCAAGTTTACCATGGAATGGGTGTATACTGGCGTCCTCTCCGATAATTTACACGTATCTTCTGTGAAGGTTGGATCAAGTAGAAGGTAAAAGGTAAGCTCTGCTGGAAACGACATTACGAGGAACGAAATACATACGGATCTCTCGGATTGAACCAGATCCATGTGGTAAGTCCGCTCGGCCACGTCACCAGCACTAGATAAGCGAAGTTAGGTCAAAAGCCGCAGACAAAATTTTTGAAAGCGGTCTCAATTCGTCCCTCATCAGAGAAATAATCCAGCGTAAAAAAAAAGCTTCTTCGCAGAACGCTGGTATTTCAGCATCATAAGAACGTGGGCTTTGGAGGATCTTGAGTTCGGAGTGCTGATACCGCCCACTTTGTATCGTCGTCGCCTGATAGATTTTGAGATAAGGCGAACAATGTTCGGATTTCAGCCGCCGACAGAAAGAGCAATCATGAATTACTTAGATTCTGATTGATCAGATAAAAAGACTTTTGGGAATAATTAATGATACATACCTGCTTCACATCTCTCCATCCCTTTCCACTCTATAGAGATCCCACAGTGTTCTATTTAATCGATAATGAATTTCGAGCATAGAGTAGAGCAAAGCTACAACGAACTTGAGAATTCTTAGATCCACGTAATGTGAAAGAAGATACATTCATACCATAACCAAAGACGAGTCTTCAACATGTCAAGCTGACCCTAATCGAAGTCATCGATGAGATCCATCGTCGACGAACTGGCGGTAATGATTTGGTAGCGAAGCTGTAGGTAGGCAGCACACACGAAGGTTTGCACCCATTAACGATGCGTCACGGTGTAAACGATGCGCTGCTTCATGTAGGTGTGCCGGATGGGTACAATGCCTGTCGACATTTTCAAAGGATATAGGCCGGGCTATAAACAATGTATAAGTAGCTGATAGCTAGGACTGAGTGAAAATAGGACTTGCTTCTGGGAAGACGAATGCCAGTGTGGTTTTAATTTTCGAGGAATTGACTCGCGTGTGAAGCTTTGAAGGCTGAGCGACTTTTCAAGGTCTTATTAGAGATTATCCAAGCCGAAAAAAAATATTACTACTCACCCAAGTTCAATATCTGCACTCATATGATTTGCATGTCGCTCCAGTCTAGTATCATTATGTAGGGGAAATAGCATGATAGAAAAGTAACAGAGAGGCGGCAGAGGTATATTGGAAGTAAATTTTCGATGAATTGATTCACCAATGAACGAAAGAAGAAAGCCGACCATCTCTCAGAACATAATCAGTGTTCTGCGTGTAAGGAACATTTTCGAGATCAGTGTCTTTGGATACCTTCCGAAGGCGATTATAGAAATTATCTATCGAAGAGCGCCTGTGTAAGGAGACGAATACAATCAACGAAAGTGGCGCACCTCCTATGGCATGAGAGAACCAACTCGAAAGCGAAGAATTCAGGTTGGTATAGAACACCGTCGTCTCCGAGGAGGATTTGCAGTAAACAGCATCTCGAAAGAATAGTCGAGGTCGTCGAGGTCGTCGTCGTCGTTGAACGTTGATTCCAAGTAGTGGGAGGTGAGAATGACCCCAGTCAAAAATAGATTTCCGCACGGCACGATGTTGATTGGCTCGTGCACCTTTTGACGAAACGTCAAATCGTCCCGCTGGCAGAACATAAAACAGAATAGCATCACATACGCTGAGAGAGGACCCAGCATCGAGGACTCAAAACATTGGGTATCTCCTGCGCCTCCTTTATATCCACAAACTTCCCTCTTCGCGCGGGCAACCCCCTCCCAGAACCGTTCCGAGCCCGGCATCATATCTTGCGCAGGCAATGTTGGGAGGGCGACAAACCCAATAACGGTGGCAGGATGCACAGAGCCATAGATATGATGAGGGTATGCGTTGGTGGTGGTATAATGTCGTCCATCGGAGTGTGCCTTCTGTTCTCTTTACTTCGAATTAACCGTCTCGGATCGAGTCTGGACCAGCACCCGGAGGAGCTGGCAAGGCTTGTATGGTTTATCATTGACCCATTGGCCCAAAGTCGCTAGAGTGTGTTCAGGGAAAAATGGAGTGCACGGTTGAAGACTATGTATGACACGCATTTAAATGGAAGGGCCTTGTCAATTGCTAGAGTCAAAATTCCGGTTGATCAGATCGAAAGACTTCCGCGGATTAATGCCATTTACCTCCTTTGCATCTTTCCATCACTTTACACTCTATATAGATCCCCATCGTGTCCAGTTGATCGATAATGAATTTCGAGCGCAGAGTAGAGCGAGGCTACTACAAACTTGAGAATTCATAGATCCGCGTAGGAGAAAAGAAGATGCATACCATCACCAAGGGGGGGCGAGCTCCTCAACATGTCAAGCTGATCCTAATCGAAGTCGTCAATGAGATACGTCGACAACAAACTGACGGTAATGACGTGGCAGCGAAGTTAGAGGTATGCAATTCATGTGGACTGTCAGAGTTTTTGAAGATGTACGCTGAGCTGCAAAAAATGTATAAGTAGCTGATAGCCAAGACTGAGTGAAAATAGGACTTGCTTGTGGGAAGACGAACATCACTGTGTTGAAATTTCGAAACATTGGCTCGCGTGTGAAGCTTGTGAAGAATGAGCGACTTTACGAGATGTTGATTAGAAGAATAAGCAAAACAAGAAATTTTACTACTCACCAAAGTTCGATATCTGCACTCATACGATTTGCATGTCGTTCCGGTCTAGTATCATTATGTCGAGGTCGTCACCAAGATTTTCTGCAACACTAACGCATCAACATGGATGAAAGTGCTAAATAGGCTCGATAAGGATCTGTGTAAACAAGAATGTTTAGAAGACATACCTTGCAGTCTCGCCCGAATTCAAGATATCAAGCTCTTCGCGCCTGTCAGTGCACTATCAACTGCATGGAGCTGCCTTGATCAACGAGGTGGGGGGCCAGTCTTTCGGATCGACGGGAAGTGCGTGCTTAAAACCTCTTGACGGCGTCTTGTCTCCGGCTTGTCTTCTACCACACAGAAGGCGAGATAGCAGTTCCGATATCAGAGGGCCAGAGCGAGCCGATTGTGTGATGCTAAGAACGGATGAGAAGAGAGGGCTACAAAACGTCAGGATGGCAGAGCACGCAAGAGGAATAAACTCACACGGAGGGCGCTCGCTCGATAAGCTGAAGATTGTGAATTAATGTAAGAGACAATGACCGGCGCTGTTCGAAGTTACAGCGTCATTCTCAAATGACGGATATGCTGGCCAGCGTCCTTGCGATGAAGTAATTGAGAGGCGTTGACATGGTCTTTTAGTTTACTGTTCGAACGTTAGAACTTGTACGCCAGACATTTAAAAGCACTCACCAAGATTTATGCCATTTATCCAAAAGCTCTCAAATCTCAAGCGGCCTATCCAAATCTCCATTACCGCCATTGCACTGGTCAAGGACACTCCAGCTCCCAAGAAAATATTCGCATTTAAGATTTGCGCTCAAAAGGGCGGGTTCGTCTTCAGCAAGGAGATTATGATACACGTGGATATGTTGCTGGCTATGTGGGAGAAATATTCGTCAATGTGAGGCCGTAAAACTGAAACGTGTCTGACTGACGAACCTTGATCTGGAGAGCTTGATTTTGCGAAACGAAAGTCGGAATGTGGCCGAAAATAAAAATACACAGGAGGACTGGAGAAGGTCCCAACGTTTTGAGAGCGTCGCGTTGAGCGATGCCTCGAACTCCGTTTGGCTTCCACAGGCTGCATACAATTTAGACATCTGATTCGTCATTCGGTAGTGGACTCGGAGAGTCTGTAAGAGCGACCGATTTTAAGCCCTGGAATTGACATGTACTGGATCGAGGTCGAGGTCGAGACAGGCCTGCGTTGACGCTAGCGCTGGCCTTGGATATATACATAGGCGAAGAACTCTAGGCGGCAATGTAGATTCATACAGTCGGTGTTACCGTGGCGATTAGGTTGAGGAGGCGACGAACCTATGGCTATAAGCATCATAGGTAAACTTTCAAGGTATTGTAGTAAAGGGAGCAACACTTACCGCCTACGCCCATTGACACCAACATGAATGCTTGTAGGGACGCTTGAAGAATTCGTAGATAAAGGGTTTTGATGGGAACCCGTTGGTACGGGGAAGTGGGAGGAAGAAGAGGACAGGAAAAGAGAGGAGAGGGGAGAGGGGAGAGAGCTTCGAGCATTTGTGGGACAATGAGGCGAATTTGATTGGAAGTGGGTCGTGCGTATGAGGGAGGAGTGTGGTCGAAGACGTCTTACGTGCTGTGCGGCAGTTTGAAGTAATGGTAGTGGTAAAGCAGAGGTCCAATGGGCAATGGTTTGCACCACAGTCGAGGTCGAGTCGAAAGACGAGGTTTGCCTCAAAGAATAGAAACATCGACTTGTTCATCCAGTCCTACGTCGCCTCCGAAATGCACCGTGACATAGCTTTTCCGGCGCTTAACTGGGGAGAAATAGGAGCTGTACGAAAAGAAAGTACTTGTGAAATGTGAAGCTTGTGAAGCTTTGTGAAGGCCAGACCGACTTTGAGGACCGCGATGAAGGTGTACTTGATGAGCGGCGGAACGTTGAGATCGTGGTCCTGGTTGCACGCCAAGTGCAAGTCGGAAAACTCCGGAGTGTAAGCAGTAAGAATCAACAGTCGTTTCTTTCAAGTTTCTTTCCCAGTGCTTTCTATATTGATTATACCTGTTCTACTCGCGTCTGCCACATTACTCTACAACAACTTGCCTCTCAGATCCAAAACCTTTCTGAGCGCTCAGTGGCCGAGCACCGCCGCTCCGTTACAAAATGACTCGTCAAAATCGTCCGTTGTTCCCATTCACATCATTGTCGGCCTCCGTGACAAAATAATATTCTTCCCCAGAAGGTGCGTTCGAATTTCTATGCTGCTCCTAAACTGACTAAAAGGAAATCAATTAGTGGACACTAGATGCTCATCTGCAATCTCCGATCTCTAGGGCTTGTACTTGTCGAGTCTCGACGTTCGGAGATTGCGATAGATAGATCACCTGCTGGACGAGCGAATACGCAGTATTCGGGCTCCTTACAGCCACTGCCACGAACGATCTGTCCACTCCGAATGAGCAGATATTTCAGTATCTCCTCGAGGATACGCTGACGGAGATGTGCCAGATCAGCAACTACTCTCATGAAGAAAGCAGGGGAGACCACCCTTACCGTCCACGTGTGGTGCAAAAAAAACAAGACCATAGCGGATACGCGGGTCGTCCGAATATTATTTATAGTCCACGGGAATTTATTCATGGAGGTGCGCTCTGCTTTACTTTAAGTGATATTTTGGATGGGACGCCCAAGTCCATATTCCCTGATAGCATTTTTTTCTCGACAGCAGATGCTACAAGCAATATAAGACCTCAGGCCTCACCCGGCGAAGGATTACCATGCAGCGCAATCGCAGGCGCATCCCCCAGACCACGACAAATGAGACGACAAGATCGAATCATTTGTCTGGGTGTCTATTTGAGTGAGCAATTTCTCATATACAATGTCTCTAGAAAGCTGATAATTCACGAGCGAAGGCTTTTTGAGATGCTTGGAGGGAGCGCCGTTGGATATCTGGAGGCAATATTGGGAAATCGCAAATATCACTGTTGGTCGGTCAACCGCCGCATTTCAGCCCGGCCTTTACAAGTAGATATCTTTCTACCACACGCCATGGCGAGTCAATGGGGTGGTGTGTACAGCAAATGAGTAGCATATATATTTCAAAGTAATAGTAGAGTGAAGAAGTACTTTACAATGGGAATTCAAAGGATCGAAAATAGGACGAGGAACAACTAGTCAACACTATATTCTACGGGCGTTGGCGAAAAGCAGTGATGCCATTCAGGACCAAGAATAGCGGACGTAAAGTCCACAGACGGAACAGGAACTCGTGATATAGTGAGAATATTGGAAGAGTCAGGCAGGTTTGCAGCAGGCGGCACGAACATGAGGTACTGTCCCGTTTGCGGGGAGAGCAGCCACCCGGTATGTTTCTGATGGCCAGATGAGTCCTCCACCTTCTGCCGGATGTATTTGAGGGGTGTCTGCTGTGTGGGTAAAGCCCAAACCCGCACTGAATTGTCAGACGACCCAGAGACAATATGTGTTTTATCGCTCGAAAATGCAACTGACATGACCCTGTCAGTGTGGCCTTCCAGCACATGAAGCATCTTGCCTGTCAAGGCATCCCACACCCGCACTGTTTTGTCATGTGAGCCAGAGACAAGATGTCTGTTATCACTTGAAAATGCAACTGACACGACCTTGAAAGCATGGCCCTCCAGCACCTTCAGTATCTTGCCTGTTGAGGCATCCCACACCCGCACTGAATTGTCATCTGAGCCAGAGACAATATGTTGGTTATAAGTTGAAAATGCAACTGACATGACCAAGGAAGTGTGGCCCTCCAGCACTTGCAGCATCTCGCCTGTTGAGGCATCCCACACCCGCACTGATTTGTCCCATGAGGCAGAGACAATATGCCTGCTATTGCTCGAAAATGCCACTGACGTGACATAGCCAGTGTGGCCCTCCAACACCTTCAGCATCTCGCCTGTCGAGGCATCCCACACCCGCATTGATTTGTCATTTGAGCCAGAGATGATATGTTGGTTATCAGTTGAAAATGCAACTGATGTGACCAGGTCAGTGTGGCCCTCCAGCACCTTCAGTATCTTGCCTGTTGAGGCCCCGCACTAATTTGTCGTATGAGCCAGAGACAATGTGTCTGTTATCACTAGATATTGACACAGCATTCACACTGGCTCCTACATCGAGAGTCATCAATGGCATCCCAGCTTCCAATTTATGGGTGAATCTTGGAATTCCAGTGAAGTGACTCCTCCATTTCTGACTGAGCCTGGAATCTCGCAGCCATGTTGTGAGTGCTGAGATGTATAGATGTGGTGTTGACAATGCCCAATCACTTCCACTGAAATGCAGTGCAAAGGAGGCAGCCTCAACCAAGTCTTTCCCTAATACTGCATCCACGTTGTGCTACATATTGAGGTCAGTCAATCATGATGTTGTATTTTAGGCTGACACTCACCTGCATAACCCATTTATGCGCCATTTGTAACATGTGTTCACACTGACCACACAGACCCAAGAGATTTATAGCTTCAATCCAGAATAGTACACGAAGTTCAAGGAATTTCAATAGGATACTACGGAGCTCACTTGAATCAGCCAATGCAATAGCTGAGATGTGGTAATCCCAGTTTCGGCAGGAATAGCTTAAAACAGGAGAGATGTTCTGTTTGACCGCATCCAGCAGCCCAGAAGTGGCAGTATCGAGTAAGAATGATGATTCAATATCGCAGATATTGAACTTCAATCCTTCCATGATTTGGAAGCAGGACCTGGCGAGGAGTAGATGGTGTTGCGCTTGATCACACGAAAAATCCTTTGCTCGATTCCCATCAAACATGAAGTCGGTAAATGATTTATGGTACGAAAAGACTTTACTGCTCTCAGTGTAGAGCACAGAATTGAGGCTTGCGAGAACAAGGTTGCCGATTTCACTGTGTAAAACTACAGAGTTGGGCTCACTCGCATTGGGAGGAAAGAGAAGTTCAGCAACGAGGGATATTGAAGGAGGCTCGGCACTGCAGAGCAAGGCGTGCAGGATCTTGAGTCTGCGCTGAAAGTCAACGAGATCATCCTCGACACTTTTGAATGCCTCTTGAAGGACCTGTAGATATAGACTGTCAAGCAATGGTGTCTCCTTCAAATTTTGCGGGATGCCCGAGTCAGGGAGCCGATGGATGCGCCCCTTCTGCTCCAGTTGAGAACGACCTGCCAAATACTTCACAACTGTCGCTGCGTAGATGAACAGGCCAGCTGCCTGCCTTATAAGTTTCCCCATTTCGGGACTGCCCGCCAATTCTGGAAGATTAGCGTTTAGGTATATCGCGATGTCGGCCTCAGCTTTCTCCATTGGCAGTTGCTCAAGACGGTAGAACTGCTTGTCTTTGAAGGACTCCACATGGTTGACGAGCATTGGGTCTGGTCGGCTGGTAGCGAAAAACTTGAGACCCCGCAAGTGATGTTTGTTGATGCCGTTAATTAATACACGCAGAAACTCCGAACCACCGTGGTCTTCTATCTCGTCGAGCGCATCAATAACTATGAGAAAACATAGTGACTTTGATGGGTCTGTGGCTTGAGCCTGTTTCCAAGGTTCAATAAGGAGCTTCTCGAGCTGAACACTGGAGGCTTGATTGATAGTATCGAAGTCTCCAGAAGCATGTAAAGCATCAGCAAATGATTTACATTTGAGAGCAAGGTGATATACGATGGTGCGAATGATGCATTTTGCAGTCCTCGTCTCCTCAATTTGACGTGAACAGAAAAAGTTGCCTCCCAAAATAATCGTGTCATCCGCGTCGCTCGCAAACTCGAAACGGCGGGCAATAGTGTAGGCGATGGTACTCTTCCCTGATCTGGCCTGACCAAAGAGCCAGAAGATGCTCTGGTTTGCCGGAGAGCCGTCGTTGGCCCATTTCGCGATCTTGGCCAATATGTCAATGCGGGTTCCAGGCGTGCAGACTGCGCGACGTAACAACTGCCGTTGTTTACCCTCTAGTTTGAACTTGTAGTGTGGGCCAGTGCTTTGCATGGCAATTACTCATCTGTACCTGCTTCTCCAGATGATCCTCTGTTCTCCTGGACAGATACCAAAGGTTTAATTCGACCAATTGTCAAAACAACAGCCTTGTCCAAAATTAACACCATTCTCTCCGCAGCGGGCTTTGGTAATGCCTTTGGACACTCCTTTCGCATTGGTGGAGCCTCTTTCTACCTTGCCAAAGGCATCTCTCCTGAAATTGTACGCATTCATGGCCGGTGGAAATCCCTTGCCTATGAAATCTACATCCGCTCCTTTGAACAGATTGCCTCATCACACCTGGCCAATCAAGTCTGACAAGTCTCGCCTTTTGTTGGGTTTGGTGACTCTCGAGCCACCGCCTTCGTCTTGTTGGGTGAGCGGCTCGTTCTTGCCCGCGTTCCGCGTCAGCTTTGCTGACCCAAACCCAACCTACGTTCTCATTCAGTTCCCTGCCTCCCTGTTCTGCCTAACACCAGACGAAGCTGGAATTAGCTATGCTACCGGCATCCCTAGCGTAGCCGGGAAAAGCCGGTCGCGGCGTCCAGCTGAGCGGCAAGTGATGCAGAGCGAAATCTTCCTCTTTCGCTCCGCATCCTTGCTCAGCCCTCTCTCGTGCTCACCGTTCCCACTACCCTACAGAACCCTTCCCTTTTTCTCCCACCCACCCTCCCTTCTCATCTTATAAAAAGAAAACCCATACATTATTTCTTCAACTTAGTCTATTATCATACCTGCCTAGTAAACAATATAGGCCCCTTTCGGAAACCAGGTTAATGAACGGTTGGTTTAGCTTAGTTTAGCTTAGAAAACGATAAACCTGTGGGAACTCTGCTTGTCCTCATCATCACACTTCGTCACAGCTTGTCACGGACCGTCACTGGCTCTGCCATTGCCAGCCGCGCGCTGAATCTTGGCTGAGCTTCAAAATCAATTGTGATATTCAACATATTTTCGAGCTCTTAGAGCGTGTTGGGCGAAGAAAAAAAAAGAAAAAAACCCAGAGAGACTCTTTATAAGGGCACAATTTTAATTTACTGCTGTACAATTTTTTTATTGTTGAATACAGCCTGCAAGGCCGAGCGAAGTGCCGTGGACGCCAAATGAATTGTGTCAGTGATCGGCTTCCATGCGGCAAATCTTGCTCAAAACATTTCAGTCATTCCAGATGCACGTCGTCAATTTTTTTGTATATATTTTTTTTTGAGAAACTAGGCATATTTGAATACCATTTGATGCATTACATTTTGACTACAGTATCATAGAGACTTTTAATAAAGGACTGAACATTGATGAAAACAGCGAGAGCCGATATTTAAGACGGAGTTCGGAAGCTGGCAGAAGGGATAAAGCCGGAGTCACCTAGGTGACTCGTGCGTTACACTAACTTGACGCTAACCAGACTGTAACCCAAGGTTACCGAAAAGCATTCTGGTTAGTTTATGCAGCTAAACCGACATTTCGGGCTTAGCTTAACATTTGGCGGGTAAGCCTTGCTAAACCGAATCCTTAACCTGGTTTCCGAAAGGGGCCATATTCACGTCCTTGTCCACAATCCAGAAATGTCCAGATAAGAGCAATGAGAGTTTTTCTCTCACATCAACATAATTTCTGAATCGAGAACAACTCGGACATACAGGCGACCCGCCCACCCAGCGGCTCGTTCTTGCCCGCGTTCCGCGTCAGGAGGTCTTTTCATTAGATAAACTTCTCGTAGCAATAATAAAGTTTCAAAGAAACAATGGTTAGTAAATTAAATCTATGAAAGCTACTCACCTTTCTGGAGACGCTTGGAGACACTCGTTGCAGTAGAAGGCGGTAGACCTGAGGCCTGACTCCTGAGTGGGTGCTAAAATTAGAAACGTTCGGGAGTTACCGGCGCGTTTAGCGTTTCACTTGATGGCTGGAGCTCGAGGTTAAAAGAACGAGTCTATATACATAGACTCGTAACTTGTGGTCCGCGATATCCGAAGGCTTCAGCTCCTTCAAGAGTAATCGCTGTCAGAGGAATAAGTGTGCAATGAAATTTAAAATGGAGAGATTACACACCGCTATGTTCTTCTGAATTGCAGTTACAGTTTTCTGGACTTGGAGACCGGTCACTACCTAGACCAATGGGAGAAACAATGAAGCAGAGAAAATAACAATAATCACACAAGTACGCACCACAAGTTGCTCCCTGGCCTGATTGATTCGTTCGAAAATGTCCGCGATACGGCCCTTGTCCGCCTCATGATCTGCGATGGCTCTGATACGTGACTGCTCCTTGAGTTTGATTAACTTTGTCATTTCTTCGCGTAGAGCGCTACACAGTCGTCTACTCGTCAATTGAAAATTTAAGCCCGCAGAAAAGCATGCTTACGTTTGATATACTTCTATTCCATGCTTTTCCTCGGCGGTATGCGAGTTCCAACCATTCAGTGCTTTCTCCAAAGTTTCAAGCTGCTCCACTGTCGACAGAATCCGTTGGTCAACCGCATCAATGTTGCTTTTCACCTCCTGGTATTCGTAGTCAGTTAGGTATCGGTGTGAAGAACAGCAACGAACATCTTTTATCTCCAGGACAATCTTCACAATGCCAGAAGCGATCTTGACTGGATTCGTATCCACGACATTCGGCAGTTTCTTTAGGAGGGTCTCTGTGAATCTCCATGCCACTCCAGCGATATCCTTCGCAGTTGATAAAGGACGACTTGTCAAATTTTCTGGACCGTCTTGTGCCTCAGAAAGATTGCCGATGGTTCCTTGAGAAGAGATATAAGTAGTGAATATGCAACCTCGATTAGACGAATGAGGTCAAGCACACGTACCATGACGTTGAGTTGGACTGATTGAGGCAGCACTATCCTGAGTCGGGGTGTTGCGTTGATCTATGAATGACCATCAATTTAACGAGTACCATACACTTTCAAAGTCTCGTACCATGAGCCACTAACGGTACAGGCAGACCTACACCTAAGGAGGATGGCTGCGATCTTGCCGACTGGGCTGGTGTGCGATGGTCTGCATGTTGGGCTCAGCGCTTTATCCACGGATCGACAATGCATGAAACATACCTTGTTGGCTTGGTGCAGCTGCAGCACCAGTGACGGGGACTATCCATTGACCCCCGGACGATACGATAGCGTGCTGAACTGATAATTCTCCACTCGGATTTTCTTGCCCAGAGGCAGAAGGCTGAGGCGAAGTCGACCGGCTAGGAGGCCCGCTAATCAAATTCTTGAGCTTTTTGAATCCCTTAAAAATTCCCTTTGAACGTCCTTTAGAGGCCTGCATTTGCCCGTCAGTCATGTCGATGAGAGCAAGAATCAACAAGAGTTGGGCTTGCTGTCAGCGTGAGGCCGTTCGGACCGCTGCATCGCCGCTGACCACAGCCTCGCGTCAACCAGTACCAAACAGATGTTATTCATTTGGTAACACAGCTGGGAACATGTCGAGACGTCGGTTTACAGATCCTAATCCTTTCGGAAATGCAATGGCGTCGTCAAGCACACATACAGGAGTATTCAAGCTCATGAGTCCTATCGATAGTGCTCGTTTATTACTGCCCGTATTGAAGGAGGCTGCACCTTAACGCAGAAGACCGTGGAGCGGTTCCACGTCCAAGTCCCTCCAGCAGTTCCTCACCTAGCACTTGCTGCTCTGTTCACCCTCCTTCTCCCGATGTCAGGGCGTGGAACTAGGGCTCAGGCGACATTCGCAATCGTCTGTACGCAACAACAACAGCGACTCCCATTACCTTACGGTCGGAGGTCTCTCGGACCACCAGAACGTCTGAACAGTACGATCGCTCGTTTAGAAGGCACGTAGTTCCTGCTCCTTTTATGCTTTGCCATCTTACGAGTCATGCTTTGTTTGCCTGCGCATAGCAACGAACTCGATACGAGTTCGCCGTCGCCGTTCCTTCATTCCTTGCTTTGTTATGCCCCGCCGATACTCAGTACTCATTCTGGGTCCCTTCATACGAGCAATATACAACATATTTCGATTACGGAATGTTCATATCAATGCATGGAAATCGGGAACAAATACTTAACGCCAGATAGAGTTAGAGACAAGGACAAAAGCGACAGGACATATCGATATAGCTCAGATAATGACTTGCGGGAGGGCATAGCGCACTGTTTTATACACTTGGAATCGCATGACCATCGGGTCTAACGAGGGAGAAGGCCGGCCGAGTCGGTGAGGTACCAGCGGTGAGAGCGAACTGTCAAAAAACAAATCGATAGACAGTTCGGATGATGGTGGCTGTGCCAGCGCTATTCTTATCGATGGCATGTACAGTATATTCGGATACCCTCCAAAATACAGGGTAGGGGGCACAGAACATGAAATATAATCATAAGAAGATCCATGATTGCATCGCCGCCCTTTCGAGCGCAGGCAGCGTTCGATTCATGATTCAAGCTCGTAGCCTTGCAGAGCTGCAGAATCACAGCGAAAAGCGAGCGAAGGCGACGAAAATATACAGAAGGAGGGCAAGAGACGGTTCGACATGAGAGAGAAACAGCTCAGTTGCGAGAGGCCGCTGAAGACGCAAGAGATGGATAGCGGAGTCATGGCGAGTGGGGCGGCCCGAGGAAGAAGAGAGCGGAGACAGAGGGCTAAGAGAGCGCCTCGTCGAGGTAGTAATAAAAAGTCAAGCCAAAACCTCATGTCTAATCGCGCCTGCGCAGCGATAGAATGAGCAGATTCGATGGCGCGGCGGGTGGGAAGAACCAAAGCAGGGAATGATCGACTGGGTTCAACAGTGTTGGAATGCGCCGGGTGCGCAATTTTTTAGCTTACAGAGAGATCGCAGCTGGAGCACCATTTTGTCCTAGGGTGAGCCGTCCGCGTCATTAGCCATGTTGAAGATATGGGCAAATATTTGAATAAAATGGAAATTCACCTGAGAAAATTAGTTGAACATGCACATCAGCGGGATCCATGGTCTACAAACGCAAATTGGCAGCTGCCTAACCGAAATCAGAATGATTAGATAGAGGGAAAGGTCACAAATGACGGACAAATACCTCCTTGAGTGCTCAGCACTCAGCGCTCAGCCCTAAAGAGATTCTGGGCAGCGAAATCTGAGCGATCATGACATCTTTCGGCTCGAAATGGGATTCTTGAGTACCGGACGACAAGACTCAAATGCAGAGCATTGCAAGTGGGTGTCCAATTGCAAGGCTCCTGGCTTTGGCCAGCTGGGCGTTTCATTGATATTTTCTGCTGACGTGGCGGAAGACGGTCGATTACCAGGCGCAGAATCGTCAGTCGTGTGACGAGAACTTGAAAAGAAAAAAGGCGAAAAAAAGGAAGACGAGACGGTATATGGAGGTTCTTCAATATTCAATAGTCCGGAAAATTGGCACGTAGCCAGACGAGCGGTTCTGCAGAGCTCAATAAGCAAAAAGGCAACAGAAGAAAGAAGAGAAACGGATGCTCACCTACAACGACCACTTGCCTACATCCATACTTCGCACAGCACTCCTCTCGATACCACCGCTTCCATCCATCCATTATTCTTCTGGCAGAGTTTGGAGGCGCAAAATCATCTGAAGATGACGGACAGACACAAATGCCAAGTTCGCGCTGGACGGGGTGAAAGAGAGGCGGACTGCTCGTGTTGATGGGTCCACCCTCCTTTGTGTGTGGTACCAGCCGGTGCTCAGAGGATGAGATGAGCACATCGTAGCCGCGATTTTTTGGGTGGGCGTAGCGACGTCGCGTGCACAGTCTGTCGTTAGCGGAGAGCTGAGAGCTTGTCCGTACAGCGCCGCCGAGGGTCCTGATATATTGTAACATTCATTAGCTGCTCGTGACATTTTGAGTATAACAAGGTAAGTCACTTCGGGAGATTCGACGAACATCCAACCCTAAAGGTCGACAAGGAACGGCGAGCGTTGATGTCGAGAGTCAGAGAGTGAATTTTTTCTACATATCATGTGCTGGCAGGTGCCTGTACAAAATCAGATTGATTAGATAGCGGGAAACGGACATGAATGCGGGATACGTACCTCCTTGAATACCCAACACTGTCCTCGATTTCCTTCTACCCGCACTGCGCAGCTGAGACGTAGGCCAAGCTGTCGAAGGTATGCTCGCGAAAATTGAGGGATGTGCAATCTTTCGGCGTTAAAAGGGCTTCTTGAGGCGACAGATGACATGAAAGGGCGGGGCGTTGTAGGGAGACGATGGAGGAGAGGCGAAGCTGCTGCTGGGCAATTGTAATTCAAGTACGACGCTGGGTATCTGCGTGCGCATTGATTTTTTACTCTGACGTGGCGGATGGACGGAATAGATTCGGCGATTGCGATGGCTGAAGAAAGAACGACAGGAGAAAGAGCTGTTAAGTCTGATGCAAGAGCTTGAAGAAAGCGAGAGGTAACAGACGAGACTGACCTTGAGGTGAAATGCGAAGGGATGTCTTTCTGCTGGATTTTTGGCAAGATTGGCTCCCAATAGACAGGCGTATCTACGAAGCTCGATCAGCAGATAAAATAAGAGGAGAGGACGAGTGAATGCTTACCTATAGCAGTGTATGCGCCCGTACTTAACGCATCAATCTCGCTCCATATCCTCGTGTTAATCTGTCCAATGTTCGTGGGGTAGAGTTCGGAGGAGCTAACCCATCTAATAAGGACCTCGAGTGACATGTCGATGAAGAATAACACGTACCAGTTTCGCGAGAGACGGAATCCGATCCCAAACCATTCTCCACCGAGCCTCAAAACCTGACCACCGCCTTGCGAGAATATACACGATGGCGGCCCAACTTGAAAGGGAGGCGGCGTGAAATCGCAAATGGAGGGAGGAGCATTCGTTCAAAAGGAAAGTGAACTGTTCGCGTGGACAGGCAGATGCTCCTTAGTAACTTGTATCGAGAAGTGCTTAGTAGATGATGCGAGAGCGGCGTGAATGACGACGAAATGCGTGAGGAAGATTAGGACGCGATGAGGACGGGCGATTACGGCTGCGAAAGCGAAAGGTTAGCGACGAGCGGACACATACGAAGGGCGAGGCTCACACAGAGAATATCCGACGATGGAGAGACCGTGATAGCGCCCACTAGTTACATTGTCGGTGAGGTTGGGAGGCAGGCTCAAGTCGAACGTTGAGAATTGAGGATGTCGGGATACACAGGTCGGGTGCAGGTTGCTGAGCCTGTCTGCCTATGAGAAAGGAACGGAGAACAACGATTGTCTGGGACACATACCTAGTGAAGAAAGTATCGTCTCTGCGGAGGAGAGACACTCGACGGAGGATAAGAGGGCCGTACCATGGGCTCTGTGTAGCCTTAAGCGCTTTAGAGATGCTGATGAGAGACTCGCAGTCGTGCAGTTGCGAAAATGTCCCGGTCCGGGACCCCGGATGTTCGTTTGAACGTTTCTCTCTACTCTCATTCGATCGACTTTCTCCCTCCCTTGATATCTGTTCTGCTTTTTCTGGGAGCTCTACTAATTTATTCTGCTAACTTAGCTGACGCCGTTCCTCTGGCATACTGCCTGTCACAAGGACTTGGTGTGGAAATCAACGCACGCAAAAGCGCAAACAACGAAAAATGGTTATCAGTTTAGTGAGTCCTTCCTCTCACTCGAATGCCCTTAAGTAGTCTGACAGTCACCTCTCTCCGTCATTATACAGAATAGAAATGGCGCCATAGATTCATTCCTGTACACAATCGAGCAGTCTTCAAATCTCAGCGCACATTCTCACTGCACATATCTTGCATGGCCCACAAAAACGATTCCATTGGAGACAATTATTGACGGGAAGTAGGGTGTGGTCCGGACTCTATGAGCTTTGCACCTTGGTTGGAATAGTAGGTGGAGTCTCTCCAACCTCAACGTGAGTGTGGCCATCTACCTTTCGCTAGCCATGCTTCTACCCCGCGTTGAGGCTTCCGCTCCTCCTCCTGCATGATCTGAAATTTCAGCAACTTCGCATGTCAATTTCCAGAATTTATTGACTATCCGCTTGCCCTGGTGCTCAAGACGGAGTTATTCGTCTCTCGCATTTTTAGAACACCCGTTAGCATGCGCATTCTGAAGGTACATACCTATTTCCTCTCCGATCTCGCTGTCTAATAGTTCAAATGTAGTCGTCATCATCTGCTAAAGAGATACAAGGAAACATTTACCAGTGATCATCTCTTTTATCTCGCAAATATTCGACCTCACTTCCTTTCTACCAATGAACCTTGTTCTCGACTCCTTGCCTTCGACGACGTGAATGGTACGATAAATCACGATAAATTCATACAAACGGGAAGCTAATCAAGGCATACAGGTACCAAGTCATGAACATACTGTACGCTACCGGTCGTACTATGCAGAATCAGTCATTTATGCCAGTCCAATATACGAGGAGAAGCGAGAAAGGGACATGGCAGGAGAGGGAAAGGGGAAAAGATAAAGAAGAAAAGGCACTACAAGGTAAATTTCCTGTGGGTTTCCGATCATTTTCGATAAATAAAATCCAGCCCATGCTCAACCATCGAATTTCACACATCAACGCATGCCAACGTCCGCAAGCCGCCTTCCACGATTCACCTCCAGCCCTCGAGCCATCGCCTACGATCAACGCGATCAACGCGAGCCTATTTCGCGGAGTCCTTCCCAGTGATGACATCTTCGACCCCTGGCTCATCCTGCGGAGGACCCCCGCCAGACCCTGCACTCTCTCCGTGCTCGATCTCTTCAATTCCACCAGGCTGCCTGACGTCAATTGCCTTATAAAGCTCGTTGGCCTGTGGAAGACCGCCGCTGGAGGTTGCACTATCTTCAACATCAGTCCTTCTTACTTCGACAGGCGAGCCAATGTCGATGGCCAGATGAGGTTCCTCTGCCTGAGTATTACTCTGGCCGTCGACGGAAACTGTGTTGACGATATTCTGTGGCAAGGCTGAGCGGACTGCGTCTGGACATGGCGTGGGCGGCACGGGCGGCAATTCCAGAGTTGTAGACTCGGTAGCGGCATAATTGCCTCCTGGTTCCCGGATTTCGTTCGGTTCGCCGATGGATGCATGAGAGGCAGAGCGAGTAGGGCTATTATTGGGATCAGGTCGCACGTTCGTTATGGTATCGCCGTTGTGAATTGCAGGTGAGTCTCCGTCACCGAGCGTTTGCTCATTGTGATCATCTGAGGTAGGCACTGGGCACGTCGGCGATGCAGGACGTGGTTCTGCCTGCGCATTCAACTCGGGATTGACACGATGGCTGCCTAAGGCGGATGTATTCAATACCTCGGAATCAGCTGTGGCAGGCACTGGGGGTAATGGCGAAATGACGACAATATTGGTGGTGTTCCCGGGGGCATCTGCTACGTGTGAAGAGGTTCCGGGATGAGAGTTGGGGCCATTTCCTTCAGTTAAAGTTGTTCCTAAAGGGTGATTTTCTGCCTCTAGGCCTATTGTGCGACCATGCTGGAAGAGATCATCCCACCATTCATCGGAAAATCTGACAATATATTTGATTTGCCAAAAAGAGAAATTGTTGCCTTTGTTGCCTTTGAATCGTTCTTCGAGCACATTATTCTTCTTGCCAGATGTCCAAGTCTTATACTGCAGCAGAGCTTCAAGCAAAGACCTGAGTCCTGGAGAGAATCTGTTAATGGCAATTTGGAGGGAGGTATTGAATTGCAACAAAGTTAGGAGCTTCCACATAAAGATTGAGGCCAAATAGAACAAGACACTAGGGGTATCCTTCTGGGGATGTGAGGCTGAGTTGGACATATCTTTCTTGAGATGCTTGGCAACAAACTTGAAGAGGGAGGTATACTGAGTATCAATTTTCTGGAGCTGCTGCTGGCCATAGGTATCTGGATTTGTCCATTTCGGAAAGATACTTGTCACAAATGGCATTTCACAGGAAATGAATGCTATTTCTGAGTGTGTGCACAGAGCATGCAAGAACTGATCTTTTGAAATATGGTGGAGAGCAGCTGAGTGGAAAACTGCACCAAGCATATGCACTGCAGATAAGTCTTGTTGATCTAGGCAATTTTTAATGATTAAAATGCAGTGCTGTAGAACAATAATGAATAGGCCTACACTTGTTTTCAATAGACTGGATTGGAGAAACCCAAGACTTCCACTCAAGGATAGTTGGTGTAGAGGAAGAGAAATTATGAATAGGTCTTTGAGGTGGAATATGGCTTTGCATAAATATTTGGGTCCACAATTCTGTCTGATAGTGGGCAAGATTGGAAGAGAAATGGGTATTCAGTAGCAATCCCAGAAAATAAAACATTTGATCCTGATGGAATAGCAGAGTTTTTGTATCGCCAATGTAGTTATATAAAGTAGTAGAATCCACTTGGTCAAATTTGAATACACCACCATGGATAAGCCATTTTGAAAGAGAGCAATCAGAATTGGCAAGCAATTGCTCAAAGTAATTGTTGCGGCGATCTTTCCGCTGTTTCCAAAGTGATGTTTTTTTAATTGTCCATACAGATTTTGAAAGCTGTTCAAAACAATGGATAGCTGCGTCAAGAAACTCCTTGGTATGTTTGGCATTAGGAATCTGTTGTACTGCCTTGAGCAGGGCCTGGGTCACATCACTGAGAGGGAATTCCTGTGACCAGCTTTCTCGATGGTTATATAGAGCAGGATCATTGTCATGGAGGCGATGATGGCATGCATCCCGTAAGGAAACCCATTCTCGATCAAATATGGACCAAGATTGCCAGTTTTTGGAGTCCCAGAATAAATATATAGATGGGGCCAGATGCTGAAGTGATTTTGGTAATGGATTTTTACCGTTTTGCCATTCAAAACGAGCCTTCTCAATTGTGAATTTGGGGAATAAATGTAAAAACCCAGTAACAAGAAGCGCAACAAGCACACGAAAAGCTTGTGATTGAGGCGACTTGTAAGCGCATGGAGTAGGGACTGATTTCCGAGCAAAGATGATGTCACGAACAAAGAAGGACAGGCATTGGAATGCAGGAAGAACAGTTGTAACACTGAGGAATAGTAGTGTAAAACCTACTATTACTGCGACAGGAACTGCAAGCCTTGCTCCGAGAGGTAACGAGAAATCAATCATCCCCGTTAAAAAAAGGGCAAGCGCTCCTTGAAGAAGCAAAGGAAGTCCCGTAAATATCTGGGGAACATGCCATGCATCAAAGGCCTGCAATCGCATGTGGAGGATGGCAACTTTCTCTTGAGGAGAGAAGTTCGAGTAGGACTGGTGCTCGCGAAGCCATTGGAGTGAAATAGTACCAACGAGGACAGTGGTTAGCGAGAGAATGAGGCTGAGGAACCAGACGACATTGATACGGATGGCGGAGGATGTTTGCAAGAAAGGTGTCGTTATCGCTGGTGGATTAGCAGAGGGAGGGAACGGGATGGAGTTGTTGAGACTGGAATTCGCAATTTGGAGGAGTAATCTGATGACAGCGGCATTGGGGTCTGGCTGGAGGAATTTATATGACTCGATAACAAAGGCGGTGACCACAGCAGAGAAGAGACCGGCCTTGAAGAATGTAAGCACACTGACATCTCGGACAAATACAACTCACGAATATCAATAGGTTCTGAACCTCCTCCTTCCATGCATTGCAGCGTTCAGTATCGGCGTCGAGCTCGGGTTGCAATATTATTTCCCATGGATCTTTGGCTGGCTTGGGAGGCGCATGTTTGAAGAGGTATGGCCCTTTGGGATCTGAGGGCGTCGCGGTGCCTGTCAGTATTTCCTTGATGTACATTAGTCAATGAGTCCTGCGTTAACATGTTTCTTTTATACTCACTGGCGGATCTGTATTTTCCCTAAAGGTTCCTTGAACATTGTTTGAATTGTGCTCACTCATGGGCGAGAGGATGTGCTTGCGGACAGTGCAGTGGGAGTGTGGTTCAAAGAGCGGTCTGACGTGGGACGCCCATCACGGATGTTGTGAGGTGCGTAAGAATACTTAGCCTGGGCTGTATGTGAGGCCTTGAGAACAGGCAGATCAGTTCAACATGTTGGGTCATCATATTCTATTCGGTACATAATTATTAGCGCCGAAGATACTGTAGTAATCTGTCGTAAAAAACCATAGTATGAAGACAATAATGAGTTTTGGAGTCAGATATGCAGCCCCACCCCCTCCCATCGCACCAAACCCGACTCATCGTCAATTAAATAGACCAGAGACTTACTTATCCACTGTCCAAGTAAGTCCAAAGGAGGCGTATTCTAAATCTTGGCATTGCTAACTGAATCACCGAAAGGTGCAGGGAAAGTATATTTACCGACGAGGTCAGATAACTAGTGGGAGTACGTCGCTCGACGTGCGGAATCGTGGTAGCCTCCCGCTCCATGTTGCCCAGCGAGGAGAATATTTGATGCCCTTCGTTTGACGACAATGGATAATATGTCAGCGTCGTCAGCATCAATAGAACACAAAAGACGTCCAAGAGGCTCAACGGCAGCGTACATAGGTGGTGTACTCGAGTTTAAAAAGCAGGTCCTGCTGACTGACGCCAGTGCTGAGAGTGAATCGACAGTCTGTGGATAACATGAATCCGCTCCGCTGAGAGGCATGGCTAGCCTGTATCGCCAAAATCACAGGCATCATGGCGAAGTAATGTACATGCGTCCAACTCTCTGGAACCGAAAGTCGCAGTACCAGCACAAAAGTTATCATGTCGTTCAACTGATCCGAAGAAGCACGTTAGAGAATAAACATGTAGAATATGGCGGAAACATCAAACAGTAAAAAAAATTCATTGAAGTGCTCGGAAAGTACGCTCGGATATCTAGAAATTAGATCATAATCGATCTGAAGACAAGTTATGAGCTCGAAAAAGGCCACTCACATGCATCCTTTTCTAGGAGACAAAGGAAATCAACCACCTACGATATCGCGCAAATGAAATCTGTTATTAACGGTCGAAACCCGCGGGATTTTGTCGATGCCATCAATTCCGGCTGGAAAACCTTGTGAAGGAGGCCCACCGACCTTGATCGTACAATGGTACGTACAGGAGCTTCAGAGTCATGCAACGAGGGCAATAGAAGACGTGGTCATCAAAAGACAGCGAGCAATCAGATCTGTAGTCGGCATCGCTGACGGAGCGGGCAGGGTCAGATGGATTCGCGCAGTGGGAATACACTCATAGGCAAGGAGTTTTGTCAGCTTGATGTTCAATGACAGTCGAGGGCGATATTTCAACTGGAGAGATGCCAGTCGTGAGAGCGACCAGTCAAAAATACATCGTCCAAGTGGCGAATGAACGGCGGTGGCTGTGCCAGCGCCTATCCTTATCGATGGCACGCATCCGCTACCATCGCGTTGCGATGTGTTGGGATAAATGCTCTACAAAGTCACTCTCACTGCCGTCATTCCGAGTACGCGCTGAGCCTGATTCGCGTAGCATGGCAGAGGCCGCTGAATGGGACAGAGAGTAAAAACCGAGGGAAGGTGACGAAGGAGGACGAGAGTGGACGAGACACGAGTAAAAGCCTGATAGATATCATGTTTTCAACGTGAGAAAGAAACGGCTTGTGAGCAGCGTCTGAAGATGCAGGTAGTGGATGGTCGAGTGGATCGAGAACGAAAAATACGGAAACAAAGTTTTGAGCGAGCGACTCAGCAGGGTATAAAAAAAAATAAAAAAAAGAAAGTTCAAGCGCGATCTCATCTTCAACTGCGAGATAGGATGAGCTGGTTGAACGATGGCGCCGTTCGGAAAAAAATATAGCTGAATGAATGCAGCGGGGCCGAAACTGTAGCTGCGCAGTCTATCTTCGGCGAGGAGCGGAGAGCTTGGACGTAGAGCGTCGATGAAGCATCTGTTGTTGCCTAAGAGAGGAATGCGGTGTTCTTGGTTGATTGGTGTCGAGCAGGTGCATTTATTTTCTACGCTGACGTGACGGACGGATGGAAGGGATTCGGCGAGTACGAGGGCGGTAGAAAGAACGGCAGGAAGAAAAGTCGTTAACTCCGACGCAAATGCCTAACGGATGGAGAAGTGGACGTGAACAAGACTTAATTTGAGAGGGTATACAGAGAGGCTCTCCTGCGATGCTTCGTGATGCGGAAAATGAGTCCGCGATTAAACATTGAGCACTGCAAACCTCGATTGGAAATGGAAACAAAGAAAAAAAAGAAAGGAGACGCACCAATGATCACTACACATGTTCATCTAAGCTTCACGCGTTATTCCCTCTCAATATCATCGGATGCATTCGATATTTGTACGACAGCTCGAGCGATATGACAATAAATAATGACACGTACCATTTTCGCGCCAGGCAGGGTGCCCTATGCTCTACCACGTCCAGAAGGACAGCATCTCAGACGGCACACACGCTGTACGGTCCAATTTGCCGGAAGGGAGTACAGTGAACGAAATTGCGGGCGGGGAGAGGAAGCGGGTGTTCGAAGGGGAGGGGGTCCGTTCGTGACGATATGTAAACGCTCTTTGAGGTTTCTTTGCAGCCAGCTAAGTGGATGAGGTGAAATGGGTTGACCGACGACGGAGGAGCGGCGTAGGGAGACGAGGACGGGAGGGGAGTCTTGAAGGCATGGTTGGACGGGCGATTACTGCGAGATGTAAGCGGGGAGGCAGACAGCTACGAAGGGCGAAACTCACGCAGAGGATGTCGAGTGATACAGTGATCGCGATAGCGTCAGTAGTAAGAGACTACGCCGGCGACGGTGCAGAGACAAGCTCAAGTTGACGAGTCGGAACGTTGAGATTGAGGACGTCGGATGAACGAGTTGGATGCATGTTGCTGACGGACGCATTTCCTATCCGCATATTAGGGAGAAATCGCGAGCAATGATATGCTGGGACCCATACCCATGGATTTGACGACGTCGTCTCTGCGGAGGAAAGGCAGCTTGCTAGAAAAAGGCCGGCCCGGGTCATCCCGGTCTATTTGCCGAGTGCACGGCGCCGAACACCCATCTCGATATTGCAAGTATCAAAATCAAATAAAATTCACCACTAGCAAGTTGGCTGCTGAGATTCAGCAGCAACGTTTGTGCTTACTACGGATGCGTAGTTTATCTGACTATATAAGAATTAAACACAGAGCAGTGACCTCAACGTTCAACGTTCACAACACCCATAGTAATATGATCCTCCTAATCTGCAGCAGTGTTGAAACAGACTTTGTCCCTTTAACCGACCTGGATTTCAAGCTCATTCTATTCAACACGGATGCCAGTCAGTAGGCTCGTGACCAACCGTACCTTTCAAACTCCGAGAGTACCTCCAGGTAACGGCTGGGAGCAACGAACGCCATCAGGGAATCGGCGGAGCCCTTGTTTGAGACCGCCAGCACTTGCGGGGTTTGAAACAGATAATCGCCCTTCGCGGCGGCCGAACAAGCCTACACTGGCATTTTTTGAGCACAAAAAAGACGACGGTGGCTTAGTCTTTGGCACAAGGTGCAAGAATGATCAGACGACCCTTCATTGCTCATCCAGAGAGGAGATAAGACTTAAGTGATGTTGCATGATGCGCAGAATACTAGAAATAAAACATTGATGTATTAATAAGAAAAAACTCTACCTTCAAAGCAGAATACAATATGCTGCCCATTTCTATAAGTTACTTGTATGTTTCGAACAATAAAACAGTTCTTCGAAGATGCTCAGAAAAGCTTTATTGCAGTACACAAGCACTTGCATGTTTTGCATCACAATATTAGTCTAAGTAAAATACACAGACGTTGGCTTCCTCAGAATTGCAAGCCCTTAAAACTCCTCCCCATCTTCACGCTGGTCGAGTCCGAGTTCCGAGTCTCCTGTCAACAATGTCGCTCAGGCTGCCGCCCTGCCACCTTCCTCGTCTGATGCCAATCATGATGCTGATCTGGATTCCTCTCCGAGTCCGCCCCGCCCTCGGTCGAAATACCTGCCTCCTCTTCCTTCACCTCGCCGGCGATGTATTCCCGACGCTGTGTTGAACGGCATCCGCCAGCAATATCGCCGTGAAGTCCTCTGCCTGCCGAATGAGGTTGATCAATGGGCGGCGTCTTCCATGCAGAGGACAAGCCCACCTCACCCATACCGTCGCAAGTTTCCAAGCCCATTTTGGATCGATCAAGCCAAAGGGATGTTGTGGGTAGAAAAAACAGAAGTCAGTGTCATTTCATACAAATTTATTTTCAACTCACATTGTACAAGAACGAACTGTATCCGGACTCCGACGACGAGGGTTGTCTAGTACCCAACTTCGATCCACCTGTCTTCAGGCTGTACCTCTCTATCCACATCCTTCCTTCTACTGAAGGGTGGGTATACAACCGAGACAGCCCGGCCATCAAGATAGCAGACTACATCGGCGCAGAGCAGAATTTGGGCACCTGATTGGGTTCATAATGTTCCGCGAGGTCATTCAAATGCTGCAACATTCTACAGGGCTCGCGAGCATTTGCTTGATATAGCGGAGCAGGCAGTTAAGGAGATGGAGGCTGAAAAGAGGCAGGATATGCAGGGGGATGCGAGGAATTCGGATGGTATTACTCTCTGGTGCCACAGCGTTTCTGTGAGTTTGTGTTTCCGTTTTGAGTATCTTCCTTCTGTTTACTCATTGCGTTAGAGGAGTCATTGGAAAAGCAGGTTGCGGGCACCTCGACTCCGATAACCAGAAGCATGGTCCAAACTCAAATGAGGTCGCATAAGCCGCGAGCGAGCGACTACAGTCCCAAGACCGCAAAGCGCGAACGTGAGCAGATTATGGGAGTAAGCCCGACCCCGAAGTATTATTATCCTCGTGGAACATCATTGAATGACATGGTCGATGACTACCGCCGTGCCCATCGACGCACCCCATACAAGAGTCTCCGTGAGCATGAAGGCCCTCATTATTGAAATTGGTAGAGTTTCCATGCTTCTTAAATGTTCTTGCCGCTCGAATAGTTCTTCCTTCCGACGTTTTGATAACTTACAACCATAGACGACTTTTCTTTTCTTCAAAAAATTTATATAAAACAATATAAAACATTTTTTCGCATCTTTCATAATGTTCGAACAAAAAAGTTATCGATGAATCAAAGCAGTAGAGTTCTCAAGGTTGGCAGCATGGATCGTGCGGTTGAGTCCTGGTCCACGGACCCAAGATACATTTCTCCACTGCGAGGCTGTCAAGGGCTCAGCAGTTCCAGCCTCCAGCTCTCGCAAGCGTTTCTTGAATTTTTCTTCAGCCGAAGGACTCCAATAAGTGCGCGAGGCGTTCGAGATCCATGTAGTATGCGTAGGCCACCAGGACTTCAGCGAAAATGTTTTGCCTTGACCTATGTTTCTATTTAGCAACACGAAAAACCTGGGCATGAAAGAGCCAGCTTACCTGTCATGCAAACATGAGTACCAACAATCGCGTCCAGTTCTTCCTCAGCAATGTCATCATCCCATAGTGGCACACCATCCTGATCGCCAATGTCGACGCATAGCCCTTGTGATCGCAAGGTAACATTTGCCGTTGGACCATGCAAGATATCATCAAACGCAACGTGAGATACAGCCAAATGCCAGATGATTCCTCCTTTCATTAGTGCAGCACGCGCAATTCGAGGATTTTGCAAGAGGTGTTCGAGGTCATTCCGATATGCTTCATAATCTCTCTGAGAAAATTGATAGCCTGCTAGGCGCAAAGGCAGTGGAGGACCTACAACTGGACGAGGCTTTGATGTCCATTTACGCGGAAGGAAAGTGTGGAATTGAATTCCACGCTGAAGGAGAAGGCGGCAGATGTCATAATCCGTCATGTCGGTGTGCAAACGACAGATGAAAAGAGCGTCAATGGCATTAGTGACACCCAAGTTCCAGTCTACTGTGGCATGTTTCCATCCCAAATTAAACTCATACACTGTCTCGCTGCCTGATATTTTGTGAACATGAAGACGTCGGAAGCGCCATCCTGCGCCAACAAATCGATAATTGCTTTCGGCAAGATCATAAATTTGATTCCTCGGAAGAGACACATTTTTGAAGGCTCGAATAAATTCCACCACAGAGGATGCCAGTGACGATCTTTCAAATTCCGGGTCCAGAGAGGTCATTCCAACAATTTGCTTGACGAATTTCAGCTCTGGTTCCCCGAGAGCTGTATTTGTAGGTTTGGACCAAGAAGACAGTGAATATGGAGGTACAAAACCGAAAAATTCTGATAGGATTTGAGGGCAGTCAGAGAAGTTTTCCCATTCGTATTCATCAGAAAATGCTGGTTTTGTGCTGGCTGTACTTGTAGATGGGCCGCTGGAGATTATAGAAGTCTCCGTCGTATTGTCATTGGAGCTGAAGGGAGGCTCATCACTCCCCATGGGATGATCATTGCCACCAATAGGGCCTTCATCATTCATTCCATCATCATCCTCACTGCCGGGGCTATTGTTGTCTTCAAAACAGTCCCACTCATTGTTGAATGAGTCGTAATGGCGCTCAGCAGCCGAAAAATCTGCCAACCTGTCTGCGTTCCATTTGGAAGAAACCTTGGTTCGAGTGTACCCTCCATTAAGGTTTTCCTCCCAGACAAACACCTTGGTGTTGACTTTGGGTGGATGCCTCTCCCTGTTTTCTCTGGCCTGCCGATGCTTGGGGTCCTCGGTTTTCAGAGCAATTGCAATCCGTTCTTGTTTCCTTCGCAGGAAATCGAGCCATGGCTTGGAAGCAGCTGTCTGCTGCGATGCAGTCGGGGCCTTGTCGATGAAGGTATTCACTCGCTGAAGATCCTCAACAGGAGGTGCCAACCGAGCTAGTACAGGGTCCTTTGCAGCAGCAGTCATTTCCGGCGTGCCCCAGGGATACCAAACAGGGATTTCGAACTTGCAAAGCCAGTCGACTGAATACTGGTCAGGATCTGGCTTGTCAACACGAAGCAGAACACCAGCGCGAGACCAGGGTCCAAATTGACCCATGGTTGTGCGCACACTGCTCAGGTACGCCTGGTCCCAGTCGGCAGTGGTTAATTGCGCAAGATCGAGAAACCATTGGGGTGGAGTTAGGGAATTCGGTGTTTCGTTGTTCATTGTTAATGAGATGGCGATCACATACGAAACTTGAGCCGCCCTTTCAGAGAACCAGTTTAATGCTTTCGTGACCATGATTTCCAACTTGGTTCTGGATTTGTACGTCCCGATGCAGGCTAGAGCATTTTTGATAATGTCTTGGATTTCGGGGGCCTGATACTGCTTGAGAAGGATGTCGGCCACGAGCTTTAATTCAAATTCAATCCGATTCCACATCAAAGTCACTTCGGGGTCAAGTACGTGTCCTTTCGCCACCCTGACAGTCGGGATATGGTCGAAAATGCCGTGGAATGCATCCCCAGACAGCGAACGTAACGGAAAGAAGGCCAAATGCGGCGTGTGCCGTGAAAACCATTGCGGATGAAGTAATTGTTCAGGATTGTCGCATTTTGCATTTAAGGGGATTACTAGAGTTTGTCGGGGTAGTACAGGAGCTCTTGGGCAGTTCGGCGAGAAGAAGATACTACCATCCACATTAAAAGTGTTTGATAGGTAGCAATCAGGGCGAAATTGGGGGTCAAGGGTGCAGACCCTCTCATGGTACTGCGAATATCGATCGCGCGGCAATTCTCGCCCAGCATACATGGCAACAAATTGTAGGCGCTGTAGAGCAAGTTAGCAATCTATATGTAGTAGTGTTTGATATGAGAAAGCGTACCTGAACAATGCAAAAGGTGATATCGTTGGCAAGACACGCACGGAGAACGACACAGGTTTTCGACGCGAACTCGCGGTTGTTGAGGAAGCGTGGAGGAATAAACCAACACGGAGTCAGAGCGATGCGTGTATCGTCGAGACGGACGCAATTGAGGACGTTGATGGGGACAAAGTCTCCGCGAAGGGTAGAACCAACACGGAGCACCAGTTCGTCCAGACGAGCCGCGTCCAGGGAGGTTGGGCGAGTTGTAAAAGAATTCTCCGCGAAGGATAGAACCAACGCGGAGAGAGACACAGTGATTTCGATTAGTCGTGGACGTCGATGAGAGGGAGTGTGAAGCCGCGTCCAGGGAGGTTGGGCGAGTTGTAAAAGAATTCTCCGCGAAGGATAGAACCAACGCGGAGAGAGACACAGTGATTTTGATTGGTCGTGGACGTCAATGAGAGGGTGTGTGAGTGTGCAAAGGAAAGGTTCTCTGCGAAGGATAGAACCAACGCGGAGATGATAGTACTAGACGGTGACTGTAAGTGAGAGAGTGTGATGCCAGTGATCGCACTGAGTTGTCTGAAAGCAGTGACTCATTGACAATGACCGTGTGATGTTTGGCATCAACCCCATCAATATTTGGCAACAGCTTCCACCGCGTTGTTGAATTCAAGAGTCGGCTCTAGAAGGCGGACGGTCTACCAAGTTATGCATGCCGTGTTGGTTCTATCCTTCACGGCTGCAAACTTGGAGGCGGCAGCGGCATACATGCGACGCATCTATGACCCTCGTCTTCTCTTCACTCCCGCGTCCGCGTCGAGCCCCCTACCCTCCGAGTCGTTGTCTACACCCTCCCTCCGCATCCGCGTCAAGCCCACTACCCTCCGTCATCGGCACCTTCACGCGTGCGGCGGCACTCACAACTCTCGCCTTTCTTATCTCCACCTCTGCATTGCAAACTCGCAGTTTACGCGTTTCTGTCTGCGTCACTTCCGAGCCCTCTGCGTTGGTTCTATCCTTCGCAGACGCTAACCGACTGTTGACGCTTCCAAGTCTTCCAAACCTCTGTGTTGGTTCTATCCTTCGCAGAGGTTTACCAAAAGTTGGTGCTGGATGTCATCACAATGTGTCGGCTGTAGGCAGTACTTCCACGGCGCCGGCTTGCAGAGACATCAACAAGGATGTGCAGGTTATATCTCTCGTATAGAATCAGCCCTTATCAGTGGCCCAGCACCCCCTCCAAAGCGTAGGCGCCGTGTAGGCCAGCTCTTCGCACCTGTCCCTAGGCCATCAGAAGTTCCCATGGCCGTTTTACCCTCAATTTCCCAACATCGTGAACCCTCGCCGGAATATAGCCAGCCTGCGCCTCCAGCGCCATCACCTCCTACATTCACGGCCAATGGTCGGCCTGTACGATCTACTCGAGGTGTATTACCCACGCGATTTGCTGATTTCGTGGATGTTCCGCCAGAAGGACCGACGCCCCTTGACCTCAATTGCATTGAACCGAGCCCTGAGTCGATAATGGACATGGTCGATATTCAGCCTACGCCAATTACAGCAGAGGATTCCAACCGAAAAATAACCCGGACCACCCCTAATTCATTCGGCGTCTTCAGAGAATACATTGGTACTCTTCCTCTTCGTGATCCAGAGGAACATACATCTCTGGACGATCTTATTGCCCCACAGACCCCCAGCCTTCTTAAAATACGGACAATTGAAGAAATGATCCTCTCAACTTGTACGCTCCATATCCCAATAAAAACGCCTTCCGGCTCGATCAGTGGTATCCAAGCTTCCAAGTCCAAAGCTGATTACCTCAAGCTGATAGAAATTGTTAGTGGCACAGATTTCAATGCGAAAGATATTCGGGACATAAATTGGACTCAGATTCACAATGAGACCGGAAATAGCACTGTCTCCCCTCATTTCGACATATCCGATGGTTGGAAAGAGGGTTCTGTCGATATCGAAATCCCCTCGCGGCGAGGAAATAATCAGTCTTATGCTGTAAACCATGTCTGGTACAAATCCTTAGTGTCAGTAATACGCAACCGTTTCGAGTCTTTCAAATCATCCAAATACCATTATGTTCCACATCGTCTACTATGGAAGCCAACTGAAGATTTTCCGGAAGAGGAGATTTTGGGCGAGCTTTATAACTCCCCTGCCTTTATGGAGGCTCATCAGAAACTTCAGTCGTCTTTGCCCGAACCTGACTGTGATCTTCCGCGCAATATTGCGGCAATGATGTTTTGGTCGGATTCTACGCACCTAACTGACTTTGGTACGGCTTCGTTATGGCCAATCTATTTGCAGTTTGGGAATGAATCGAAATACACTCGAGGAAAGCCCTCCCAGAGATCATTTATACATATTGCATACATGCCTACTGTAAGCTTATCTTTTATTTCTCTATGCTCATCTGCTGACTTCCGTAAACAGCTCACCGCCCTTAAATCAATTCATTCGAGAGTAATAATGGATGGAACCGACTGCACCTTTATACACACACTGCAAAACGGGAGTTAATGCACGCTATTCTGCTGTTCCAAGATCCCGAATTCCTGCATGCTTATGCCCATGGCATTGTAGTCGTATGTAGTGACGGCATCAAGCGACGGCTATATCCTCGATTTTTCACATATTCAGCTGATTACCCAGAGAAGTAAGATTTGTTCATCTACGTGTTTCTTCATAAGTTCTTACTCGTTTTTCAGGGTGTTACTTGCTACGATTCGTGATATGGGTCTTTGTCCATGTCCACGGTGTTTGATCCGCAAAAAGGACATACCTGCTATGGGAACGCCTGAGGATATACTTCAGAGAACCCAGGGTGCACGCCTGGACAATAAAGAACACCGTGAGACTGTGACCGCGGCGCGAAAGTATATCTACAATGATGGATACGTCGTAAACAGCACTAAAGTCGACGACTTGTTGAAACCAACTTCTTTGGTTCCGACTGAGAATGCATTTTCGGCGTTTGAAGACGTCAATGTTTTCCAGATGCTGGTGCCAGATGCACTCCATGAATGGTCACTGGGAGTCATCAAACAATCTGTTGTTCATTTACTTCGCATTTTGTTTCTCCAAGGAAAGGATGGCATTCCGACTTTTGACCATCGCTTCAGCCTCATACCTGCTTTTGGGAATGACACAATTCGTTCCTTTGGTGTGGCCACATCCGAACTGAAAAAATTTGCCGCAAGAAATTACGAAGATATATTAGAGTGCATCCTGCCTGTTATCGAAGGCCTTCTTCCGCAACCTCATGATAGCCTTGTTCAAGATTGGATTTTTAGCATGGCTTATACACACACTCTTGCAAAGTTGCGATTACATACAGCGTCGACCCTAGACCTCCTGGACTTTGTCACAACTGAATTTGGGAAACTCACACGTCGGTTCAAGGCTATAACGTGCACGGCTTATCAGACCACTGAACTTCCCAGAGAAACTGCAGCTCATGTGCGGCGTGAGGCCAGCGCTGCAGCTCAAGCTGCCAGAGATATTTTGCCGGGCACCCTTCCAGCTGCTATTACTCAAACCACCAATCGAGAGGAAGTCAGAGCGACTAAACACAAGAAGGAATTCAATCTCAAGACCTACAAATTCCATTCAGTCTCAGGTGACTATACACCATCGATTCGGAGATTCGGTACATCAGACAGTTTCAGCACTCAGTCGGTAAGATCGTACTTTTAGTGAATGATGTATGCCAGTCTAATCATTAGCTCAGGGAGAAACTGAGCACAAAGTCTCAAAGAGTGAGCGCTTTGGCCGAACCAGCAAAAAGTCATATGAAGCTCAGCTAGCGGCAATGGATACTCGCGCTCAGCGCTTGGAAGAGATCAACTATCTTTCAAAAAAGCTTGAGGAGACGCCAATGGATGATGAAACTAGCGACCCGCTGACTGACACGTCCTGTCATCACTACATTGCTCAAAGCAACAAAGTGCATATTAACATATCTACTTGGGTTTATCAACATACCATGGATAGGGCTGCTACAGATTTCTTGCCACGTCTAAAGACTCATTTGATCAGTCGCTTGGATGGTACAGATAATATGGGCCAGGCAGATTCCAATATCAACAAGATATCTATCCACTGGGGTCGAATGTACGACCATAAAACATTTCGCGTTTATTATACAACATACGATGTCCGGCGTGATTACGACCTCATCAAAACAACGGGCCCACGGCGCGATATTATGCTGTCTGGAGAAGCCAATGCCAACGGAAATAATCCCTATAAATACGCGCACGAGTGATTGGGATATATCACGTTCAAGTTTTCGACTTGAGAAAGAATTTAAATCCCACCCCTACACGTATCGAATTTCTATTTGTTCGTTGGTTTACTGTGGATTCCACCCTGTCTGGGGATGCCTTTCGATGCCGCCGACTGCCCACAGTGCAATTTGTGCCCGAGTCCGATGTGAATGCATTCGGCTTTGTCAATCCTGAGCATGTCATTCGAGGAGCGCATTTAATTCCAGCATTTGCTCATGGACAGACGTGCAGTCTACTTCGCTACTCTCGAATTGCGAGAGGTCCTGAGGAGGAACACGACTGGAAAAAGTTCTACGTTAACTTGTAAGAATTATTCCTTATCAATTTATCCCGTTCTAATAATTGTAAGGCAGGTTTGCAGATCGCGACATGCTTATGCGCTATATTGGCGGTGGTGTAGGGCATCGCAATGGACCACTGCTCGCTTCAGCTTGGCCACCATCCGAGTCAGAAGACTTGAATGCAATCTTACAAGGGACAGGTGGTGCCGATGAGGAACCGGAAGGAGTGCATGACTCTGACCTAGGCTCAGAGATAGATGATGAAAACGAGGATCTAGGATATGGTGCTCTCTGATGACAGACAACACCGATGATTCAGACATTCATTGCGAGTTGTATTTCTTGTTTATATTCCTTGTTGATTCTCATTCAACATTCCTAATCTTGTACACGTGATGAAAGCCTTTAAATAACAGAACGATTCATGAGTTGGAAGGCCAGACAACATGTCCTCCTCTCCTCAGGTCTCCCCTCCTTCGTCAACCCCGCCTTCTTCGGTGGCCTCTTCTCCCCTCAATATACCCCCGCTTGAATTCAGAGCGAGCGGTCGCATGAAAAAAAGGCCACTCAATCCTTTCGTCAAGGCAGGGGGAAAGTATGTCCGGACCCTTGACATGTTTCGACCCGCAGGTGCTATCATCCAGGTTGGGCTAGAATTGAGCCGATCGAATACCGAAGAGATGGAACTCACCAACGAGTATGTTCTTTGCCTCTTGACACTGACAACTTGCTAGCTAATGCCGGATGTAGACAGCAGCGCATACAGATGATTTATGAAGATCTAATTGCCAGCTCTCCAATTCTCGAGAAAGAATTTGACTCTTTCGCTAATATTTCCACAGTTGCTAACCTGGTAGGCCTTATCTCTTTAAACTTGCCTTGCACTTATTTAGACATATCACAGCTCCAACAAGGTGCCTGTACGGCGAAGTCGAACGATACCGACGGAATCAAGAAGCGCCTGCCAGCATGGTGGGAGAAGCTCCAAGGTGCCGATGCCCCTCGGATTCCGACAGATAAAGCTCATCGCGGATTCAACAACCCAGTCACTGGGCGATTGTTATGCCCAGTTGACCTTGACTGGGATGATCCGATGTGCGTTTCTAATAATCTCTATTTTTTTTTTGGCTTACTGAATACGCTATAGAGTTCAGCAAGGCCTTCTCGACCACACCGCAACCATTGATGGGATGTCCATCAGTGGTAGTGATTGGCCAAGGTTCCTTTACGGGGATGTTTACGACGCTAATCTTCCATGGATCTCGTTTCTCAGAGGACCGTTACTTGTTATGGTGAGTTTGCGGCGCCCTTCATAACGTTTTCTAATCTAGCATCTGATAGGGATATCGCCATGTCTTTATTGCGCCCTCTTCAAATTCAACAAATGTTGCTATGAACATCTCGAATGCGTTATCCTATGGAATGACCGAGGTCACGCCCGCGTCCATTGCATATATAGCAACACAGGTACTCAATTGCTCTGTTGCACACTACACGCATATTAACCAAATCCACAGTTGTATTTTGCCCTCACTAATTTCACCACCTTCAATCGGAATAGCAAAGAGCTGGATGCCCAAACCCTCTACAATTCACTCATTGAGCATCTGCTAGATCCGGACTTGTATGAGTTCAACCACGAACTCTTTGAATGGTGGAATAGGTAAGTAGTACTTGTCTAATCTGGTCCACATTCTAATAGTTTCTTTGAAGGCAAATCTTTCCTCGGCCGGGCAATAATGGCAGGAAAGCGTTCGCATCTCGGCTCCGCTTCAAAGCCAAGTTGGAACAGCACAAGCTTGCCACCGCTTCTCAATCTACGTAATGTGTCCTGTAGTTTATAATGGTTTTAGTAATGATTACCGTCTATATAACTCCCAATTATGCCTTCCAAGCCTGCTCCGTGTCTGCAATGTCTTCTGTGTATCTCGAATGAATGAATATTTCTTTTCGCTCCTTATGAGTTTGCATTCACCTTGTCTTAATATTGCAAGAATTGTTAAAAAATTGAAACCACAGCGACCACTTATATCTACCTTGAAAGCTAGCCAGAACTATTTCGACGTTCGGAAAAGCGACAAGGCCTTGCAATGAATTTTGCTTTTAAATGTGCGCATAATTTATTTTGGATATTGGTAATTTATACAAGGGAATGTTGCGCTTATATTTACCACTTGGCGTTAAAAGTCAACACAAGATCGGGTCTGAATCTTGTGCACATATTAGACATTTGGGCAATTATAAGGGCATGTAAGACCTTATAAGACGCGTCCCAATTTCCTGATGGCCTTTTAGTACAGTCACGCTTTGTCACGCGGGACTTAGTGCAATTTCTTCCTTCTTTTCCAATCACTTTCATTGTCTGAGCTCTGCAAGCCGTTTTCATCATACATCCACGCCCATATACCTCATCAATGTCTGGCTCAATACCCTCGCACTGAATTGGCGGCCAAAAATTGGCCCAACAATGTGTCAACAATGCATAGCCCTCCCCAGCACCAGGCACCCTGTAGTACCAGTGCCCGTCGTCCTCTGACTTGGTGCTGCCCCTCTAAGGCACCTCCATGTTCTACGGGCAGGATAACAGGGAAGGAATGATAGGAAAGACCTGCTATGGGGGAGAGAGAGATTCTCCTGGTGCGCCAATCACACTTTCTGTCTCTGTTAGTGTTTGGAAGTCCTGTTGCAAGACTGGCAAAAAACCGAGACTGAACTGGACTACAACCTGTATGGACCGGAATATAAATAGACTGGCAAAGACTGCAACCGCGGTCCGGTCTGTGGTCCATCAGTATTTGGAAATAATGAAGACAAGTAAAAACCGATTTAAACTGGTTCAAACTGGTCTTTTACCTTGTAAATTAATACAATTGTAGGGGACAACTATCCGGTTTGATCGCGTGTAAAATTATAATTTTTACCTCAGAACTGCTTGAGTTATTGCTAAATTAGTATTTAAGCGCTCAAAAATGGTTTTCCCAATGTTTCATTTGTTAAGCAACCTAACACTTTTACCAGCATTTTAATGGTTAATCGTGCGTACCTTTTGTAAATGCACATAGTGGTAGTCATTTAAAATAGCCTTTGAACGCATATAAGATCATAATTATTGAATTAGAACTGACCGAGCTATAAGCAAATGCGGCCAAGTACACTCTTTCACCTAAATTAATCACTCTGTACATAGTCTCTACCTATTTACTACATAAAAGACTGGTCCAAACCAGTTGTAAACTGGTCCAAACCAGTTGTAAACTGGTCTAGACTGCAACTGGTTCAGACTGATCCATCAACCGCAAAAAACCACCCTAAACCGACGTGAACCAGTCTCAAGCAGTCTCACCCAGTTTTTTGCAGTCTGTAAACTTGTGGAGACCGGTCTCAGTCTCGGTCTTCACATTTGCTGCTTCTTCCTCTATTTAGCCTACTATCACAGTAAACAGTCCTTTGTATCCTCTTAGATAGTTTCCAAATTCAATTATGTTTATAAAACCAAAGTTTCAGTGTCTTAAGGATATGCAGGCTCTGAATCTACAGTGCGCACTCTCTTGAATGTGCCCAAAATCTCATTTCATTTCTAAGTCCCGCGTCACACGGTCGAACCCGGGTAAAACGTCGTCGTTCCTCCCAGTCCTTAGGTGGTGATCCCCTTTTTCAATTTCCGCTTGATGTTTGACACAATAACTTGCCATAACACGGGACAAACAATGACACTACGAAGATTACCACCTAAGTAACTGGTAGCGAGTCTAGCCAGTCAGAAACATCATTATGCTTACCTAGCCTCTATGTAAATTAAGGTGTATTCATTTCTCCGATGATGCGCCTAGTGTCGTAGATAGAGTGAATGCGTGAATAAATCACACAAACCAAAATCCACAACAAGTGAGGGGGCAAGAAGGGTTCGAGTGCGAGTTCCAAGAGGCGTTCCCTCCAGGGTCTGTCACCTCGAGGCGAGAACGGCGGTGGAACGACGAGGACACACACTAGCGGCGTAGATCCGCTGGCGAAGTCAACAAAACGAAGCCGCCGGCGGTAACAGCAGCGGGAACGCAACGAGACGAAGACGAAGACGACGACGACGAATTACTGAGACTAAACTGAGCGCTGGACGAAGGGGGGATTGGTTTCTCTGTTCTTTTGAGAATCTACGTTACAAGTTTATAATCTATGGCGCTGTTTTGCGTGCTACCGGACGGAAATATGAGGGAAAATTCGAGAAGAAAATTCGAGACTAAGGCAAGAACAAAAGAAAAGAGTCTGGAGAGGTATAGAACTAATATGCCCTTGGAGATATACACAAAATCGGGAAGGATGAGGAGCGATATCAAATACGGTCGGTCAACTAGTACTAAAATTAGCAGTAGGCGCGCGGCGCCTAAGTCCAAGAAAGCCGAATGGCTGTGAGCGGCACGTTCTCGAGTTTTCTGGCTGATGTGGACCGCCGGCGAATTAGTAAGACAGATTCTGTCTTGCTGATAACGGATACTGGATGACTTCCCGCAGAGGTTTGAAGCTCGGCGTTAGTGTCAAATGATTGAAACTCCGATTTGACGCTCTCAGTTGCCAAACCGCAGACCATGGAATATACCTAGACCAATTGACGGAAATATGGATGATTCGGGACGACAAATGTAGAAAAGGTCTAGCCCGAGGGGTCTATTTCTAAATAGAGCTCAGTTATATTCCGTTTGACGCAAAATAAAGTTTGGCAGAGGGTCGGCACCCTCTGTCAAACTTTAGAGTTTGACGCAGGATGTGGTTTGAAATTGTGCTGACAAAACAGCCGGCTTGACGGCAAAACAAGGTTTGACGCTAAATCCGAGCTTCAAACCTCTGCGGGAAGTCATCCACTTGGTCGTCAGGGGGCCGGTGATACGAAGCGGGTGATTTCGGAGGTCCAGCGGGCGCGCGTTAGAATCCAGCGGAGGTCACGTGACGATGCCGCTGAGCGCGTAAATCGAAAAAACAGAGGGTATGGAGATGCAAAGCGCATCACCGAGTCGGGAAATTTTCCCAGCAGACGACCATCCAGAAGTGACGAATTCTGTATGCATTCTGCATGGGTTTTGCACAAATTTAGGCAGAATCTATGCAGAATTCATGCAGAACTTTGAATTTTCCGATGTTCTAAATTTAGACCTCTCAATTGTTTCTGCCTCTCGCGAAAGGAAAAATTCTGCGTACGGCAGAATCTGGGCAGAATTCAACCAGATTTTAATATATTGATCAGATTCTCGCTATTGTAAAATACATTGAAAAAGAAAGATTTTCTAATCCGGAATACAGTTGTACTTTTTTGACTTTTACAGAACTTTCTATTGCCTTTTCCCAACCGCAAAATCTTTCCTATTCATAAGGTTTTACATTGTACAGAATTTTATATGCTTGCTACGAATATGTCATTGATTTTGCGGACTGGAAAATCGATGGCGGCCCGGAGTGACAACCACTTGAAAGTTCAATATGTTCAAACATCCTGCGTTACAAATCGCGGCGCATCAACCATTTGAAAAACAATGAAAAGCTTCTTGAATCTACAAACACAGTCTGGTAGCTCTTCTGATTTTGCCATGCTGCATGACTTTCGACCGCCTTCTTCAATGAGCCGTCCTCCTTTCCTTGACTGAATTACTTCTGCTCTGTTGGTCTAACGAGGGAGAGGGTCGGATGGGTCGGTGAGGTGCCAGCGCTGAGAAGGGACGGTCAAAAATAAATCGACAGACAGCGTGGATGACGGTGGCTGTGCTAGCGCCTATTCTTATCGATGGCAGGGATCCGCTGTCATCGCGCTGCGATGTGCTGGAATAACCACTCAACAGAGGTAGGCAGAAATTGTCTTATACGATATGTGGCAGAGATTCCTCTTCGATCTCAATTCCGTCATTGCAAATGCGCATTGAGGCTAATCTAGCCACGACAGCCTCGCACAGGCCATTGAATTGGACAGAGAGCGAAAACCGAGGGAAGGTGACAAAGGAAGACGAGGTGCGAGTCAAAGCCGGGTATATATCTCCTCTTCAACGTGAGAGAGAATTAAGCAGCCTCTGAAGAAGCAAGTATTGGACGGCTGAGTATGTCGAGGATGAAGAACACGAAAGCAGAGGTCTGGGCAGGGGTAGAAACACGCCGCCGCGGTTGGGGAGAAACATAACTAAATTTTTGTAGAGGGACAGGGGGGCTGAACCACGCTGCATGCGTAGTCTCTCGTGAGCGAAGAGCGGAAAGCCTGTACAAAGAGCATCATTGAAGCTCGCGTTACAACCTAAGAGTCAACCTTCATTAGCTACTCGTCGCATTTTTTATATAAGAAAAACTGACCTCGGGAGATTCGACGAACACGCATCAGTGAAGGTCGTTAACGAACGTCGAACACTGAAGTCGAGCCTCGGTATGTTGTCTGCGAAAAGTGCGCTGGCACCTGCTTGGCCAAAGTCAGGATTGGTTGGATAGATAATCACGAATGAGCAGCACGCATTCTCCTTGTGCACCCAGCCCTCAGCGCTCGACCCTAGATTCCCTAGTACCCGTACATTGCGCTACGGCGCATACCATCATACCATTGATGCCTTCGGCAAAGATGACAGGTGCAGGACACTAATGAGACGTACAGTGAGCATCTATATTATTAATAGGTCTCCGTCCCGAAATCGCGTAGACGCACCAGTGACAGCGATTGCCAGTAGACGAGTTCCTCCAAGCGATTGACGAGGAGACGCGAGACGCAGGGCGCAGAGCAGGAACATTGCAGGAGGACGATGACATTGATAGCCACCTAAGCGAAATCGGGATCGATCAGACGAAAGGAGGCGCCACGAATAGGTAACGAGTACATACCTCTTTCAGCCATCACACCTGACGCTCAATTTCCTTCGACCCACATAGCAGTAACTTCGAGACTCCGAGACGACTGCTGACTAGCAGTCGTCGAACTAAAAGAATGGATAATAAATGTCTATGACGCAGTGAGATCCGGTATACGTACCACAGCAGTGATATCGTCCCGGCTGTCCAAGCTCGGGGCGTTGAATATCACAGGAAGACGACGGGGGCAGCGATGTAGTTGCTGTGCGGTAAGTATCGACGCTCTGAGCTGCTGGTTCTCTAGGTGTGACGCTGACGTGGCGGGCAAAAGGGGCCAGTTCAGTATTTGGGAAAGCTGTGGAAACACGAGACGACAAAGACAATTAATGGTGTAAAATGAGGTTGGAGGAAAGGAAAGAGGATGCGGGTGAGACTTACTTTGAGAGGAAATACGGAGAGGTTGCCCTTCTGCTCGACTTTTCGCAAAATTGGCGTGCATACAGACAAACGGTTATGCAAAGCTCGATCGGCGAAGATAAGAAAGAGAGGGAGAGGCAGGGAGAAAAAAATTTCACCTACAGCAACCACTTATATGCATCTGAGCTTCGCATATCACACACACACTCTATTGTCGCATACATTCATACAATATTCGTATGACAGAATTCGAGTGATTCTAAGTTACCAAAGCATCTGATAAGGCTCCGCAAGAACATGACGACGAATAAAGACACGTACCAGTTTCGTATGGAACAGTGGCCCGAACTGTATCCAAAGACCTTGACGTCGTACCAACTTCGAATGGAAGTGCCGTGAAATCGTGGATGGAGGAGGAGCGGTCGTTCAAACGGGAGGTGGACTGCTCGCGTTGACGGGTAGATGCTCCTTAGTGACATGTAGCAAGAAGTGCTAAGTGGATGAATCGATAACAGCGTGAATGAGAACCGAGGAACTGAAGGAGACCAGGACGGGATTAAGAGTTAGGGGAAGCAGACAGCTACGAAGGGCGGAACTCACGAAGAGGATGTCGAGCGATACAGTGATCGTGATTAGTATCCATGACAAGAGACGACATCGCTGAGAATGCGCAGTCAGTTTCAAGTTGAACGTTGAGATTGAGGGTGCAGGATGAACGGGTCGAATGGATTTCGCTCAGATTCGCTGAGGCCGCGTCGTTTATCTTCCCATTAGAATGAAATCGAGAGCAATAAGTGTCTACAGCACACACCTGGTCATCTTGCCTCGACGGGGAAATAAGAGAGCCACGTCCAGCGAATTCTCGTTTGAAAATCGACCGGCCCGGATCATCCCGGGTATCTGACCAGTCGAACCAAAATCACTTGGCATAATTCCATTGAGAGCTCTCACCAAGGCGGACTTCACTCGGCTTCCTTTGCTATGATCTAATTATCCATCGACACCTTATCAAAAATCAACTGTGGGTCCACCTCCAACATTTTAATCAGCGCCCAGTCTCTCAATGTGCACACTGTGGGCGAGCACTGCACTAACGTTACAAATCGAGTCAAGTCTTCAGGTCATCATGCAGCAGCAATTGTGGGTTTCTTATACGTTTTCCTTCCACTCCTCTATCTCGTCCACCTTCCCCGCGACTGAACGATGTCCTTTCCCGAAGAACCACTCGACTCTTCCGTTGGGTACTATCCTGCAGAGATTAATCAAAAAATCTATCAAATTAATAACGGATACTGGACAATCATACGCAAGCTAGGCTGGGGCCCACGTTCTTCAACCTGGCTTGCGATCAACTACTGGGGCAGTAAGTATGGGGCAGTCAAGATCTTCACAGCCTCTGCCACCCGCGACCTCTCTGCGGCGAACGAGCAGAAAATGCTGTATCTCGTCGAGGATGTCCCAACTGGCGAAATGTGCCAGATCAGAGACAACTTTTATGAAGAGAGCCCTTGGGGGGACCATCTTTGCTTGCTGATGAATTTGTTCAACCCCGAGTCTGTGGAGAGGCTGCGCCTCAGTAACACCGAAAAGGGCCAGTATCTGCCTCTGTATATGGTGCAAAAGATTGTCGCCGATATACTTTGGTCATTATTTCATTTGGAGGCGAGGGGGATCATTCACGGAGGTGCGCGCGCTCCGATTCAATACTTTGAAACTTGCACTAATATATACTTTTATATATATTTCAAGCCGTTCTCCCTGACAATTTTCTCTTCTGGACAGCACAAGCTGCATGCGATATCAAACCCGATCTCGAAAGATGGCCTTGCTGTAGCATGGTTAGTATCATCGGGAAAGACGGGAAGAAATACCGTACACTGCGATCGCAACCTCTGAGACCACATTATTACAAATGGGATGACAAGATCGAATCTTTCGCTTGGGGATCTATTTGCCTGAGCAATTTCTCGTATGGTATGTCACCTTTACCTACAATTATGATGGAGAACTAAATATCCTCTTTCATTCTTAGCTCATCGCATCGGCGAACCAGGACTTCTCAGTTCATCCCCTGCCTTCCTTCCACCTGAAGTTCTTTTGCGCGGAAACATAGATTGCTCCGCTGACATATGGATGCTCGCATGCTCGGTAAGCATTATGTCGCCCAAGTGTTTCTATAAATCACTCGATCTTTGACTGATGCACTGACCGATCCTCCTCGAATTCTAGGCGTACCTTTTAGCCACTGGAACCCCGTTATTTTCCGAATCCTACGTGGCTTCCCCTCTCAAACTCGCGCAAGAGACTATCCCGAAGCTGGAGAATCTGCTTAAGAAGAATGGCAGAGTTCGGAAATTCGAGATTCCTGCGTTCGCTGCATTCCTCCAGCTCTGCCTTGTTCCAGACCCTGCAAAGAGGGCGACTGTGACCGAACTTCTTTTTGAAAATGATTGGGTGGATGAAGGTATCATCACATGATAGAACTAATCATTCCTAAAAGAAATTGATGTTAATGCTTTAGAGCGCCAGTTCAATAAACAATTTTTGGCATGTCCTCCAGGATTCATTGAATACTTCCTAAGGAAGTAGAGATACAAGACCCAAACAATCAGAAACTAGATGCCTTCCCTTAGCGTTTAGGTTTTCAGCCGGTATGCCGACGAGGGTCCCATACCCCCCTTCTAGTAGTAGTCATACTAGCCGGTAACCTGTGTTTCTAAACACTTATGAAGGTACCCACTATAGCGATTCCTCAGACCCCAATAGTCTAGGTGCAGCTGATCAAGCGCTTCGGCCTCCCAAGCATCGGCCTTTACACATCTGGGAGCGATATTGTTGTCAGGTAGTGGATTAGGATCCCAAAAAGCAACGAGTCCAGTGCAGCTGCCACCACATGTTCTAGAAACAAAGTAAGCATTAGGTTTTCTTGATAAGCTTAGCCAGCTCGCCTAGCCGTATGGGGCCGTGGCAGAGTTGCTCTAGCCAACCTTCAATTCGAACTTGTCGCGCGATGTGCGATCTCGCAAGTTGTGTCAGCGGAGGCTCAGAAACTTATCAATCCAGCCGGTAGCTCGAATAACCGCCTTGAATATTGGCAGACCATGAACGACTTAAAAGGACGAGATCTGTCGTTCAACTCATAAAGTTTTTACAATGTCTGCTTCACCAAAGCTCTTCACCCCGATCAAGGTCGGCAACATGAATCTTCTGCATCGCGTGGTCATGGCGCCACTGACGCGAAACCGCGCCGACGACGCACACATCCCGCTGCCGGACATTGTTGCGGAATATTATGCGCAACGCGCCAGTGTGCCCGGGACGCTCATCATCACCGAGGCAACTTTAATCGCGCCGAGGGCCGGGGGATACGACAATGTGCCAGGTATATGGAACGCTGGCCAAATCTCTGCCTGGAAAAAGGTTCGTGCGACCATCTATTGTCTTTCCGTGACCTAGAAGTTCAACGCTGACATGGGCATTTGATGCGGCCCAACAGGTTACTGAGACAGTCCACGCTAAAGGATCCTACATCTACCTTCAACTATGGGCACTTGGTCGCGGCGCGATTCCAGAAGTCCTCGAACGCGAGCTGGGACAACCATGCACAGGCGACGACTCGCCCTACGTCTCGAGCTCCGATGTGCGCCTCTCCACGCGCCCTCAAACCGCACCAGCCCCGCGACCTCTCACGATTCCCGAAATAGAGCAGTACGTCGAGTGGTACGCGCAGGCAGCGGACAACGCGGTGAACCATGCGGGGTTCGACGGCGTCGAGGTCCACGGCGCGAACGGATATCTTATCGACCAGTTCTTGCAGGACGTGACTAACAAGCGCACGGACAAGTATGGCGGAAGCGTTGAGAAGCGAGCGCAGTTTGCGCTCGAGGTGCTGGATGCAGTCACGAAGCGCGTTGGACCCAAGAAGACGGGGTTGCGTTTGAGTCCATGGAATCCTTACCAAGGTATGTCCATTCCACGTCAGGGTACTCCCACACATAAATCACACAAATCTTCAGATATGGGTATGGTCGATCCCGTCCCCCAATTCTCCCACCTCGTCCAACAAATCCTCGAGCGCCATCCAGACCTTGCATACATCCACGCCACAGGCAAGCGACTCGATAAAATCAGGGAAGGCGAAGCCCCCGGCGTGAACGACACGTTCAATGCAGGAGGAACCGAGAACGACTTCATCCGCGAGATATGGTCGAAGAACGGCAAGCAGCTCATCACAGCTGGGGGTTATACGCAGGAAAGCGGCTTGCGCGTGGCAGAGGAAAAGCGCGACTTGATCGCATATGGCCGATCCTTCATATCCAACGTGAGTTAGGCAAATTTTTGATTAAACGGAACATTTAAGTGAATTCTCTGTGGCCAGCCGGATCTTCCTTATCGACTGAAGCACAATATACCATTTCAGAAAGGCGATAGAACTCGATATTACTCGGCCACTTCCGACCCGACAGGATATATCGACTATCCTTTCTCTCACGAATTTATAACGGAAAAGAACTTGTAGAGCTTGGAGAGCACATAGAATAGTCTGATACTAGTTTGCGACATAGAAGCAGCCTTAGCTTTTAGGTTTAGCTACAGCAGTTAATTTACATCTCAAATAACACATTCTAAATTGTAATATGCTCAAAAATGTTGGAAATGCACGCCCTTGAACTACTCATGCGACCGAATGTTTTATTATTTATCACTAACATCAAAAGATCAACTGGTGAGACCGTTCACTCAAATTGCTGATATGTATGATACAGATCTGATACGTATTGGTTTTGTTGTCGCAAGAGAATAATAATAAAAACCTCTCATACAGATTCAAGAGTCAATACATGATCTCCTATTCACCGCCCTCATGCGGAGATTCTATATGAATGATAATATGTCTTTTCCCAGGCTCGTCTTGCGCATGGCCACCGACAGAGGAGGGCCTGATCTCCAAATCGTCAACCTGGACGTTGATAGCCAAATAAGATTCCCCGGAATGACCTTGCACGTCATCGAGGCCGGAAATCCCATTTACCGCAGCATGCTGTGGTGCTATATCTGCAGAGTTGAGGGTATCCTGCGGAGCCGATGAGTGAACCACTGGCGGGGGATCGCCACCTCCACCAAACCCTTCGGATGCAGCATTTGGGAGAATAAAACGTCGTCTTTCTATCGGGAAATCGTCCACTGGAGTGGGAAGGTACTGGGCAGCAACTGCGTTGAAGACAGACTCCGATTCTGGAATCTCGGATTGAAAACTGGGGCAGTCGACCACCAACGGCTCAGCAATATCGCCGCCCTGAAGGTTCATGTTGCCAGTGGATCGAGTCACTATCAGCGAGGTAACATCAACGTCCATCTTAGCTTGCGCGGAGATCGATATTTGAGAAGAGGTGTAGAGACGACGCTCAGCGATGGTAGGGGGTCCTATTGGATCGGGATGATAAGTACTTTCACGGAGGATCAAGCCAAGGAAAGATTAATACCTTGTACGACATCATCGGGGCGAGTAACATGTAAAAAGAGGCGGTGCCACCAGGCATCGGAAAATCTTTGGTGACTCCCAGGATAGCCTTGAACCCGCTCTTCAATCGACTTGTTCGGACTACCAAATGTCCAGATTTTGTGCAGAATATCAAGTAAGCGCCCGAGTGTTTGCCCGAAACCGCTGTCTTTGGTCTGGACAATCGCCTGGTCTGGCAACCAATGCAGAAGACCATAAATGAATATCGAAGAGAGATAAAAAAAGACATCCAAGGATTTTTCCTCCGAGCTTGGGAGCAGTTCTAATAGTCTTTCATTTAGATTGTCGCTAATAAACTCGAATATTTCGACGAATTCGTGATCAACCTCCTGAAGCATGTTTTCCCGAGATGGGATATTCTTTAGGGTCGATCGCAAATAAGGCGATGTCAAGTACGCCAGCGAATCAAGGACGTGAACCATGTGTGGGTGAGTACAGAGGGAGTTCATTGATTTATCCTGGGAGATGCGGTGTGAAGCAGCCGATTTTAGTAACGTACGGAGTATGTTGAAAATCGTCAAAATTCTTTGATCTTCAGGGAGTTTGAATATGGTCAAGGTCTAAGCTTAACTGAATATTATATGATAAAAAAACTCACCGGAAAGGTCGTCCGGAATCATTGAATTGATGAGAGGATATTCAATGATTGTGGGAACAGCGCCCACATTCGACGTCAACGGTGCAACATGACTGCTGATCTGTAGTGTCCGCGACCAGAGTTCTAATTGGTATTGAGAAAGTGCAGGCGACCTGTGGTTCTGAAGAAGCATGCGAAGGAAAGTCATGGTCTGATCGTCGCAAAATAGCCGCCTGATGATTCTCTGTTCCATGTAGTTGTAGAGGCCGTATTCTCGTGTACCGAATCGTTCGAACTTGTAATTTCCGCCATGAAGGAAGAATTTCGACATGGAACAAGAGGGTTTGTAATGTAGTTTCTCGAAGTAATCATTACGACGATCTTTGCGCTGAAGATCGTAACCGATTTGGAGGACTTGCTGCGGCATCCATATAGATTCTGCAAGCTCTTGGAAGCAATGAACTAACGCTGTGAGGTACGATTCTGTATGCTTTGCGCTGCGGGTCTGGCCTACAGCCTTGACCAAACATTGTGTGATATCGCTAAGAGGGAAGCTGCGCTTCCACTGGAATCGGTGATGATAGAGGTCCGGCTCATCGTCCAGCATACCTTGGTGGCACGCGTCGCGCAGAGAAAGCCATTCGCGATCGAAGGTGAGCCATGTTTGTGGCATCCATAGGTTGTATGCAGATGGCGCTAAATGATTTGGCATGAGTAAGGCTGGGCTTTTGACTATCCATCCCAGGCCATCAGACTTGGGTTTGGTATCAAACACGAGGCTGGGGGGAGGGAAGACCCGGAAAAAAGCGCGAAGCGCAACTCCGTATAAAGCGTGGAACGCAAGAGACTGAGGAGACTTGTAAGGACATGGTGTCGGAAGTGTGTCCTGAGGATATAGCCCCCAGAAAAATGATAGGCCTTGGAGAGACGGAAGAATGGTCGTAGCAGAAAGGAAAAGAAGCGTCAATCCAATGACAATCGAGACGGGGATCGTAACCTTCAATCCAAGAGGAATCGAAAAGTCAATTAATCCGGCCAAAAATAGGACCAGGGCGGCTTGGAGTAGCAAAGGCAGGGCAGCGAACACCTGCGGTAGATACCACGCTTCTGCGGCTTCCTTACGCATATGCAGTATCGCCAACTTTTCCTTGCCCCGAATATCCAATATAGGATTGGTGCTCGCGCAGCCATTGAAGAGCGATGGTTCCCACGAGCACTGTCGTTAAACTGAGGACTAGACTAATAAACCAAAATATGTTGATCCTGATATTGGACGATGTTTGGGAGAACGGTGTGAGGATATCTGGGGGACTAATGGATGGCGGAAATGGAGCGGTATTATTGAGGCCATTGGCGATGTGGAAGAGTAAACCAACAACGGCGTCGTTCTGATCGGGTAGGAGAAACTTGTAAGATTCGATGACAAAAGCTGTGACGACAGCAGAGAAAAGACCAGCCTGTTGCAACGAAGTAAGAATTTCAAAGTATGATATTGAATTCATAACGACGATTGACTCACAAAGATCAACAGATTTTGTACCTCCTCCGTCCAGGCCTTGCAACGCATTGCATCCGCTTCGAGTTCCGGTTTTAGCAGAGTAGTCCATGGGTCTCCATCCTTCTGTGGTGCGTGCTGATACGGCGCATTGGGGTCTAGGGACGTTTTCTCCAGGTTACCAGCCTGAAAGAGACATCAGCCATCCCCAGGGTCAATGCTAGACTATAGAAATGACGATTTGGGTAGGCACTAACCGCTGCGCTATTCGGATTTTCTGTAGCCCTCTCTTCGTTGACGTTCTCCACGTGGCTCAAGCTCATGGTCTGGGTCGGAATCAGTGTCACGTATTTTGATAGCCTTTAATGCCTGTGCACTAGTCGAACAGGGCAAAGTACGAACGACGGTCAAGAGAGAAGGGCGGCAAAAGTTGGCTAGCGCAACACGGGCGTCAAATTCGGGGGGAGGCTGGGAAAGGCGAATCTCGAATTCTCATGTCATCTTCCGTTATCTATATTGCATGACACAACTTTAACACCATCGCGAGATTGGGGTTCTTCTGATGAGTTGAAACCTAAAGGAAGCAACACAATCAGCCAGCAATAACCAAAGGCAAGGGTACATCTGACTGACTGTACAATTGAACTTGATCATCGATATGACAGATGCCTTAGTGGAATGCACCGAACACAATGATCTCGTAGCCATCCGGGAGATAAACGGTATTCCAAAGCCTGAGAAAGAAAATACTAGGCCGATACACGGCGATAAGATGTTCATTTAAACACAAACGGTCCGTCGGAGGCGCGAAAGGAGCCACACAAGGGCAAATTGTCGCAGAGATCGTTAGCTTCTAGGTCGGTGCAATTCCTGCCGTCAAGGTCCAGAATGCCTCTCCAAAGTTAGAACACTTCTTCGACAGCAAGCCGCAACGCCGGTCCCAACACATGCCTCGAGAATCCCCTGATAGGTTAGCACATTAACTTCCCTTTACTTGGGCCCGGCTTGTTGGCGCCTGGTGTTGGTTAACATGTGAGGAGATACGAACGGCAATATATCCCATTCGGGCGCTTTTGCGGAAAGAGTGCGAATTCGAGCTAGTCATGAATTGGAGGACTGAAGGAGGTGGCGAGAGAGCGCAAGATTGAAATAGAACCCTCGACAGAAAGAATGTTCGGTGTGGCTGTGTAGGCGCTTGAACGAGAGGTGGGCCGCCGTTAAGACGGCGTCAGAAATAACCTCTCAGGATGATGCTATTAAGCCCCACAGACCATTATTAGTACACGTTCAATCGCGATGGTAAGGTGACATACGCAGCTTGTACGGCCTTGATCACCAGTGACTGGGAGCATCAATACAACATTGGCAACAAATGTCGTCGAAGTAGAATGGTTGGTTTGGTAGACTTGGGGAGACGGTCCCAGGAATGGGAGTATCGATACAACTCACGCAGTCAACAGCGAGGAGGCCAGTGTTTAATCGACCGAAGCCAAGAGCTTTGTGACGCGAAGACAGCTTGTTTGATCGACGCGGGTCCACCCTTATAAACTGGAGCTTGAGAAAGCCGACTACTCAAAATGTTGGCCGAAATGCAAAGAGAGGATAGTAGAACATACGTGTGCTGTCCATTCTGCCCTGAAAACAGACTATAAGTTCAGTCATAAGGAAGCCGACTAGACGGAAAGGTTTTGATTAGGAATTATTCAGGAAAAGAATACTTATAAAACCACTCACCCCGCCGTGTTGGATTTATTGTCCGAGTGATGCCAAAAAGTGCGGACATTGCGCATACAAGCCCCATCGAGCCCTTCGACGAATTTTGCTTTAGGTATAATCGTGCTAGGCCTCCGTTTATTCGAATTTGAGCGTACATCATCAGGTGGGGTTATCAGTTGGTTTGAAGTCTTGACGTATTAATATATACGCATGAAGTGTGACGGTAACTGTTGAACTGAAGTCTGAGCGTACTCACCTATCTCTCGAAGCCACATCTATCCTTTGCCGCATGTCCACGATTTCCTTGCAGGCACCAATTTCCTTAACTACGCGCGTTCCAGCTTGTTTGAGGATTCCTTCCGTGCTTTAGCATTCAGCGAGCATGCGTTTCATGAGGCGTGCATATCTATAAGCATGGAGAAAGCATGGGTTTTAGGGAACCAATAAGGCGCATAGGGAGAGAATGGGGAGGCTATAGCAGCTTTGAAGAGTTAAGAGACGTCGTTAACGAACATTAAAAGGAGACTCACTCAAATAAACGCGTTATTCAACGCGCTTTTTTGAGCCAGAGCACTGTTAAGCGCGCAAGCACTCCGGGTCATGACCTAGTATTTGGTCGTCAGGAAAAGATACTGTGTATAAGATTCCTCAGCCTCACCCCACAGCGACGCTGTTCTTGAGCTCCTGCTATAGAAACAGAATGCATGAGGTTAGGTGTTGGGCGTCCTGAGTGTTGATGTTGACTTTGAACGTTCGACCGCTGCTGACGCGCCATCAGCACCCGGCATTTCCCGATCTGCGTCCTTTCGCCATCTCGTCTCGGGAACCTTTCTTGAAGAGCCACCTCGAACGTCTAGGTGTGTAGAACTGTAACCACGCGCAGTTTCCACTCCGGATTCTTATACTGATAGTCATTTAGGCATGTGTCATTCTACACGACCCCCTTTGGATCATCGATCGCTCAATCCTCAGCGCAAGGAAACTCAGACTCGCCGGAGCGGGAAGGAAAGATATCTCGGAGGCTATGGGACCTTGGTATGACGAACGGAGAATAGAACGCGACCCAAACTCACCGGAAACCGATGCCAGACGATTAACGGCGCGTCGTAGTCAGGAAGAACAAGACCCGATAACATGCAGCGAGATCGCTGAATGATGCATAATGTCGAGAGAGAGGAGTCAAGGACGCCCCAAATTGATCATATACTGGTTTTCGAACACAGCAACGACGTTTCTGTTGGGCACCGATTTCCTCGTTGTCGGACCATCCAACATGCACATATGAGCACCCTGTCCCGTTCATGGTCTCCTGTGAGTTCTTTTCATCTTATCGCCATATTTCTATTCTCACTTTTCACAGTCGTCGTTGCTTTTCTCCCCAACTTGTGTACGAGAGAAAGGGTAGCAGTGGGCTTGGGTGGGTGCTCTCTGCATTCTCGTTGTGATCGAATTCGCCTCCTCGTGATCTTGGTGCTTCTCCAATGTCCATGTTCTAGAGGGACTTTACAGATTTTAGCCACATATCTGGCGTTGCTTTTTGCGACCTCGTAGAGGGTGTACAATTGAATGAAGAGTCAAACGCTCGCCATTTCACGGGAAACAGGTATGCGACTGTGTTCATTGTCAGGTTAGCAGACAGCCTCATCTTTTATTACTTTTGAAGTCTGTCATCAGCAAAAGAGGGAAATTATGGGCAAGCCTTGTGGCACGTGGCAGGCTTGCCGGAATTGGCCAGGGCTTGCAAGGCGCGGTCGAAATCGAAAAGCCTTGCCAAACCGACACCAGAGCGGCAATAACGGCCCCCGCATTGTCGAACATTGGCCAGTAATGTAATACATTGGCATATTGTTGACCAGCTGTGTACGAAGTTGGTAAGGAATGCCAAAGAATTATAAACTGATCACACAGCTGTGGATCTGTTTGCCATGCTTGCGCGGGAATTACAATTGATCCACATATCTTGTCTGACCGACAACTTGGTTACAAACTACTTAAACACCTTGCGGTGGGTTTGTACTCAAGGTGTGCATCGCAAATGCTTGCAGCGCTCGACTTTTTAATTGTGTTTTCAGCGCCATCGAAGGGGAACTGGCATTCATTATGGACATATTGTCATTGTTCAGAACATGCATTTCTAAAGGAACTTGAGAAATCATAGATTTATTTATTGTACATCGTTGGGCACTGCTACAAGGGGGACTTAGACGTCGTTCAGATTTTGCAGCATCGTCCCCCGCCAATGGTGTTGCTCCGGGCCGAGCACTTTTTATCAGCGTACATCGTACTTACTGCTCACTTTCAATTCCCTGAATGTGCCTGAACCTGCGGACTAGGTCAACCTGTAGAGCATCTAGGTTTAAAGAAGAATGGGCATAGCGTTCTGGTTGCCGACTGGTTGCACTCTCGAGTCGAGTTCTGGGTGGAAGGACAAATATGCGCAAATACTCGAGCGCAGCTTATAGGCCTTACTTTTCGCCATCGCGTCCATCGTTACGTTCTTCATGTTTCCCTGCTACATCCGAGTCCCTTTCCGTCCTTTCCCCTCAATTTATTCATTGTGCTTTGCAACTCTGTAAGTGTAAGGTGGGTTCAATCTCGTGTGTGTTACTTATCACTATGTTTTCGCTACCGGGTGTGTTCATACTTACCTCATACCCCGAAGCCTCTCTTAGATGCGATTCAGTAGGGCCCTCAGTAGGATGTGGTGAAGGAAGAGTACCAATGGACGATCGGTGCGTATTCTACTGTATTGCTTAGGTTTTGTACACTGACAGTCGGCAGTTCTCTCCTTTTTCCGTGGCCAATTCTTTAGTGTATGTGCTTTAACTCTTGGTTTCTTTTTCTCTCTTTTACTTATGTGCTCACATTGATGCCTAGATTCTGCCATCATCAAACTCATCTCATGGATGTCGCACTTGGAGGCCGAGGTCACGGAATTCAAGAGACATTCAGTTTGCGAAGTGTGGTTGGCAACGCAGCGCGTACCTGGTTTGCGGGAGGCGGTTCTGTACGTACGCGATATGTAGAGTCAGATAGACTGGTTCAGCCGAGTATTTAGTTTAATAATTATTCCATTTGTTTCCCCTTATTAGCGTGTGTAACGACGACCGAGCTGGTACAGCAACCAAAAGGCGGTGCGACGAGCAAAAAATCTGCAGGCTGATCAGTTGCAGACATACCTTGTGAAGACTCTACCATCCTGGTAAACATGCGAGCAGCGCGTTGAAGATTGTACAATTGTTCATTCGTTGCAAGGCCTGGCAAGGCCTTGTGGGCATTGGCAATCTTCGCAAGCCTGGTGAATTTCTACATTCTGGCGGACATTGTACAAATGTTCATTCGCGCTGATCCCCGGCCAATCTCCAACGGGATTGTGGGCCTTGTCGCGATTGTGACGAAATTGTGCCGTTTGCAAGGCCTGGCCAGGCCTTGTAACCTTTTTCCTCTTTTGCTGATGGTTCTATTATTCGGGTCGCGTCGGTACCTTATAGGAGCCCACCTACGGATGCGTTCGCCGCTGCTCGGGTACGTACTCTTTGTTTCGCTGCGCATATCTGCAGGCACTTGTTATCTATTTCAGTAGAACTAATCCCCGTAGGATACTACAGAAGCTGCTCGGTGCTCAAGGAGGTGAATTCCGCCCATGTCTGATCAATCATCCTCCGTCTAATCAATCCCAATTTCACTTCGACGACTCCTAGCGCACGGTCTATATATGACATGGTCTAAGGACCCACCTGATGAATACTGGGAGTGGGCATATACGGTTGGTTTGATGGCCCATGACTAAGCGCACAGCCACCCAAAAGTGCGCCGCCTCGACGAAGTTGGCGCTAACTCGACAAAAATTCCATTTAGACTCGCTTGTAGTGCAAATAAATGGATATTACAGGTTACAAACAAATATAAGACTATGTATAGTGTGTATAGTATTTAAAACAAGGTCATTATACAAGATAAAAGTAATTAAAATGTCAATAAAATGTGTATATAGGCTAATATAGGCTAGCAGTGAAATCAAGAGGTTTCTAACAGTGGCTCACCATGAGCTGCACTAAATGCATGATATCGAGGCAATATTTCCCGCGAAGCTTCTTGCTGCTCTCTTTTTCGAGGGAATCTGCTCTTGGGTGGGACATCAGACAGTCTTCGGAATTGCATAGCATAGATTTGGTCTCTTGTAGTTGTCTTGCCATAAGCCCTTCGTCGTTTTGGGCAGCCGCAAAATGCTCTTTCTGCAATTTTGACTGTTTGCATTGGGACGTTTTCTGGCGACCCATTTTGCCTCGAAACGTGAACTTTTATCACATACTTTGGTGAGCCTTTGACTTTTATACGTGTAGTAAACATGTACCTTGAATATTGTCTCTGTTTTCAGAGCAAATCCATTCCCCATTCCTTGTTTTTTGATGTTCGGGGAGCAGACACGGTGATTTATTGCGTGCCGTCACACGTGTGACACACGCGAGTCCGTGATATTACGAGTCTATGAATATAGACTCGTTCTCTTATCCTCGAGCTCCTGCAAAATTTGGATCGTGTTACGCTAAACGCGCCGGATCATCCCGCAGAATGCATCATCCCACACTCCGGCTTTGGTACGTTAAGTGTTCAATTCCCTGAAATGGCAAAATTCTCAATATTGTTAGCAAGAGAAAGCTTTTGTGTGCGCTGTGATTAAATATATTTAATAAAAAGCCCTTCTATGATCTATTATATGTTACTTTTTCCTCTCAAGTTAATGAATTTGCACCCTCCTGGTCCGCGCGACATATTGCTGCACTGTGTGAATCTTCCGTGATGCGTCTGATGCGTCGAGCGGCGCTAGCGCTCAATATTCAACTTCCACATTGCACGCATATCCATGGTTAATTCATTCTATATAATTGATATCATGTCTGAGCTGGTCTGAGTGGAGGTCATTGTATTTCCGCCAAATTTTCGCCTGGCACTGCTCGCCAACCGTATTGGTCAGTCTTCCTTTTCATCACCCAATGGCGCAATGCACATTGTCTACAAAGAGAAAATTTATTTATTATAAATTACTAGAACCTGATAAAAAACTAGACTAGTATATGCCATGCACAGCAATGGCCCGCAACACAAGTTTACACTGGTTTCTTCATGTACCTTTTGGGAAATGACCACTAGAGATCTCACTACGATTTTTTGGGTGAGCATTCTGTGTAGTGTGTTCTTGATAGGCTTGTGCTGGAAAGCCTGTATCTTCACTCAAAAATGAAATATCTTATTTCTGTGCGCCATTTGGATTAAAATATCAGAAAAATTTGAAATCTGGGCACAAGCCTTCCAAGATATCCTAATACCCAATGATTTTGCGCAATGTCTATATAATCTGACCCAGAACTACGTCCATGAAACGTACCGGCGTGTTTGATCTGACTTTTGGCAGGGAAGCCTTAAGAATAAACATGTACAAATAAATTTTGGATTTGGCGGGCTGTGCCCACTCCCATGAATACGTGTTCTACTAACCTCATCATGTGAGCACTAATATTTCGATATTTTCGCATGTATCTGTGGGAGTGGGCACAGCCCGCCAAATCCAAAATTTATTTGTACATGTTTATTCTTAAGGCTTCCCTGCCAAAAGTCAGATCAAACACGCCGGTACGTTTCATGGACGTAGTTCTGGGTCAGATTATATAGACATTGCGCAAAATCATTGGGTATTAGGATATCTTGGAAGGCTTGTGCCCAGATTTCAAATTTTTCTGATATTTTAATCCAAATGGCGCACAGAAATAAGATATTTCATTTTTGAGTGAAGATACAGGCTTTCCAGCACAAGCCTATCAAGAACACACTACACAGAATGCTCACCCAAAAAATCGTAGTGAGATCTCTAGTGGTCATTTCCCAAAAGGTACATGAAGAAACCAGTGTAAATATCACGGACTCGCGTGTGTCACACGTGTGACGGCATGCAATAAATCACCGTGTCTGCTCCCCGAACATCAAAAAACAAGGAATGGGGAATGGATTTGCTCTGAAAACAGAGACAATATTCAAGGTACATGTTTACTACACGTATAAAAGTCAAAGGCTCACCAAAGTATGTGATAAAAGTTCACGTTTCGAGGCAAAATGGGTCGCCAGAAAACATCCCAATGCAAACAGTCAAAATTGCAGAAAGAGCATTTTGCGGCTGCCCAAAACGATGAAGGGCTTATGGCAAGACAAATACAAGAGACTAAGGCTGGACACGAGTCTACTCGCGGGTGACCCGGATCCGAACTCGCGAGTATTTCGATGTCTAAAACCTATACTCGGATCCGCGCGAGTTTGTTCCCACGGGTGACCCGGATCTGCGAGTCAAAACTCACAAGTACTTGCAAGTTTACGAGTACTCATAGATGACACGAGTCAGCACGAGTACCCGCAGGTATACCCACGAGTAATCCTTAAAATTGCGCATATGTGGATCAAATTTGAATATAAAAGCATTGGATGGCATTCAGTGAATAATTTCTACATCTGACGTTGATGAGTCTACTATCAGGACCTTTGGCTTCTTGTTCTGACGTTTACGCTTGTCCCTAAATATCTTTACAATATCATCTTTTGGAATAGCACCTTCAAGGGATCCCCAAGATCCTAGCACTGTCGCTGCACGGGTTGACTCATCAGAAAGGGAATGACGGAGTTTAGAAACAGTAAGCCCTCCCCGTGAAAATGCCCGCTCAACATCTGTCGAGGTCGCTGATGATTAATTGATTAGTTTAAAGTTGTATCAATGTATAAAAGATAAAATCATACCAGGAATAGACAAGTAATCTAATGCCATTCGAGCCAATTTGTGACCAGCCATGTCCATACTTGTCCAGTACGCAATAGGATCCATGGACGTACTGATAATTGGACTTGCAAGCCATTCATCAAGTGCGTCGATGGCGGCTGATTTATCTTTCAATACATCAAAGTATTTTCGTGCACCGGCGAAACGCTTGATATATAAATCAATAATTTGACATGATTATCCAGAAAAATTATACGTACATCTGAGCTTTCGCGAGATTTATGGGCTGCTGGACGAGAGTCACCATTCTCCTGATCAATCTTGTAGTGAGAAACCCATTCGGCCTTCGCCAGAGCCTCCGCAGTTGTAATCCAGTCGTGCTGCCATCCAGCCTTTGAAAAATATGTAGTCTTGTAGCGGGGATGAAGGACTAGAGTTCCAGCAATCTCAGCAACAATTCTAATAGCGCATAAAGAAATAAATGCTCACTCATTGCGAGACGATAGACAATTGAGTCATCAGTCAATGCATAATACTTGTTCAGCATTAACATGCCGCGCAGGGCTGCATGACGAACAACAGGCTCGAGATTATGATTATCGATAAATTCATCAAGAGCACTGGTGATAACGTCAAAGATAGGAATAACCTCATGAATAAGAGGTGTATGGGAGGATGAAATCTCCTTTGTTGCGAGGAGAAAGATCTAAGATAGTAATATGGGCACTGAATTATTAAAATGCGCGCACAATGCAAATTGAGAATTACGCACATCGAGAAGTGGAGAAAGTTGCTCCAAAATCTTCCACTCCGCCAATGAAAGGTTGAAACGTCGGAGTCGCACACCGCGGACCTTGTTAAATTCAGGCTTTATGGCAAGGATTTGGAGCGCTTCCTTCAGTTCGAGTGCTCGTTGGAGGAGCTCAGCTGTACTGTTCCAACGTGTCGAGACATCACGGACCATAGACTTTGGCGGAACCTCCACCTGCTGACATACAAGTTCGAGGTCACCTGTAATAGTTGGGCTGTTGACTATCTTGTTTGCGAGAGTTCGAAGCTGTTCAGATAGGGATCAATATTTGTGGACGTCAGAATTGAATAAGTTGCGTACCTTCCCAATTGAGAGTTGTCCAAGATTAGATTGATGTGTCGATAATGTGTCGAGGCGCATACTCAGTTGAGCAGCAGTAACTATGTCATTGACATCAGCAGCATCACTTGCTGCAACATCGGGAGCGATCTCGTCGGCATCGTCGATCTCAGGCTCTTCGTCACCCATCCCATCGCCACCAATCAACTCGGCTGCCAGCATCAAGATCTCCTGTTCAAATGCGCCATTGCCCTGCTCACTAGCCTTATGGCTGAATGGCGAAAGAATTGCCTATTCAGTTATTAGAATAATACTATCACTGAATTATATGCTGACTTACTTTGACGACCAAGTTTAGTATGTGAGCAAAGCAACGAATGCGCGCTTTGGGCCCCTGGAAATTTGGTAATGTCTGCGCGAGTTCCTTTGTTAATGTATCATTGTTCGAAGCATTGTCTGCGACGAAACCCAGGACCTAAAAGCAGGATATTAGCAAACAATTGACGTTGATAGTAATGATTTACCTTATCCTGTATCTTGAACTCCCTCAAACAGCCACTAATTTCAGCCGCCATGTAAATGCCGGTGTGGGCTTTCGACGCTCTAAAGAGATCTAAAATTAGCGTCATTATTTTGAAGTCAGACATTATGGGATCGTACTTAATGAAGTCAAGAATTGTTGAGGCGATCTTGCCATCGACAATCCAATGAACGGTAAGGCCAATAAAAGAGATGACTTGAGGAGACGTCCAACCATCCGTGCCAATGTGAAGCCTTCCTGGATAGGCCTGAAAATAAATGAGCACAGCGCATAACAAGAAAACCACAAACATAGTACATATGCGCAACATTTCACCAACTTTTTGCCGACTAAGCGCAAATATCTCCTTGATATCGCGTGAAACGGTGCGACGTTTGGGAGTGATACAGAGTGCATTGAGATCACGGAAGATATCAAGCAGCTCCACATCCTCGACAATAGCGAAAGGGCGGTTACGTCGAGCAATCCACAAGGCAATTTTCATTCGATGTGTTGCCTCGTTGTACTTTGACCCTTGAGCATAGAGGGCAATAGCGCGCCCCTCCTGTGAATCAGCTGGCGTGCATCGTGCAACATGTCGGCTCAGATTGCTGGTACTTTCGTCATGTCGCGCTTGAGTGACTGTAACTAATGGGTGGCTATATAATGATAAGTATCAGCGATGCAGAAAAACGACGACACAGACCTTTTGCACGTGTAGACATATTGAACGACTCCGTTTGCATCACGAATAATCTTCGGCGGCAAGTTGAAATGCTGGTAGGCAGAGGACTTCCAAGCATCCATTTGTTTCTCTGAAGACATGTCATGCAAGAAAAACATTAGCACGGAGTAATTGTGTGTGAACGATAATGGACTTACTGAGAACCTCCGAATCGGACGTGTTTGCACAGTTAAAGCGAATTTCGAACTTGGTGCGGCGGCTCGTATCTTCATTGTTCAAAATCAGAGGCATTGTAGTAGCTGAAGATGACCGTGTCGAGGCCACCAATGGATCCGCCATAGGTATGGGAGTCGAGGCCGTAGATGTCATAGGAGGTGGCTCAGATAGGTTGCTGCCTCCATCGACACAGTGAAAATCAGGGTCAGAGGATGAGGAGTCAGTCGGTAGACCCTTCGATCGCAGCAGAGCCTTGGACGGCTTGCGAGGGCGCTTGTTAGAAGAGGGCTCCGCCATTTTCTACCGTTTCAAAAACCAAATCAGCAATGTTTTATAGGATATACGCTGCAGCTCAATCCAGGACCTACCAACACAAATCAACCGCCAAAGACCCATTCCAATCGGATGAACAACAGCTGTGCGTCATGCCGCCGCCTCTCCTCAAATATGCAATCTGAGCGCAATATTGACGAAACTCTTGCAATCGACGGTGTCGGGATGCCTTGTGGAGCATGAGGCGCACATGTCTGGACGTTATCTATAATTCTTGGTAAGTACAACTACGATGAATACCATCTGATACCGATAGCGCACCTTTGCTCAAACACGAGGTAAAGAAAACTAGAGACGTATACCAGTTGAATGCAATGAGGACTCGCGGAACCAGATAACAACACCAGGTGGGTCAATCTAGAGCGCCAAAACACGGAAGGAACTATGAAGGAGACAGATCAGCTAGCGATAACAACATGGATTTGAAATATTACAGTGCCTAGATTGCGCTGCGCGTGGTGCTCGCAGTGAGTCGAGGTTGGGGTATGATCATGAGACGAGCAATGCTGTGGGTATTGTTCAAATTTATAAGGCAGGCGTGGCAATCGAAGCCCTCCACTGCATCTGCCGCTCGAAGTCAGTAAACGCATCTAAATTTAGAACACATTTGCCACTCGCCTGACGACAAGATGGTCCAGTCGATGTTCAAATTTTTACCCTCTTCTCAGGTCTGCTCTTCATTTCTTGCCATGTTTTTATTTTTCTCAATGGTTTTTTATTTTATTCTGGACACAGACTCCACTGGGATACAAGCCTAGCAAGGGCGGAAAGGAAGATGTACCTGTTACGCGATGTATTCCGCACCTTCTGAAGCATATAAACGAAATGGTATCCACCGACCTCATAGTTGCATGGCCAGATGCGCCCGACATCGAGTTCTCATCGAAAATCGAACGACTTTGGAAGAATTTCAAGGCGAGAGTCAACATAAACTCTTCAGAAGACGAAGTTCATTTGGCATTGCAACCCTTCCTTCCTTATCTTAAGGTATGTTCCAGCTTTCAATCTGAAGAGAACAATTACAGTAACTTACAGCAAACACCACTTAGAATCTTCCTCCCATTCAACTTCAACCTCTAGATAGCGACGACATGCCGGATCTCGAAGAGATACCGGCCTCACAATGGTAGAAGCAAATGATATGTATTTTATGTACCATAAGTCGAATTACATTATGATACGGTAACTACCCATGAAGCTCGCCGCCGACGCCACCTTCTGTGTGACCAACTTCACCGTCACCCACCATCACCTGCCTGGTAGAGGGATGCGTGGAGGCGAGTGTGTATTGAGCGTAGTGTTTGAAAGTCCGGTTCAGTCCGGTCTTTTGGCCTCGAGGGCCTTGGACCGGTACCTGAACCGGTTTACCCCAGTTGCAAGACCGCGAAAGACTGCGAAAGACTGCACAAGACCGGTTTATGTCGGTCTTTGGCAGTCTTTGAACCGCAGAAAACCGGTCTCAACTAGTTACAGTTGAAACCGGTTTTGAACTGGTCCAAGACTGGTCTTTTGCCACTAAAATGAGCCATATATACATAGTAATTAGATAAAATAGACGCTACTGTATGGTACTACTCCCAAGAACATTAGAATAAGAAAATACTAATTAATTGATCATACTAAGTCAGCAAACTGGAAGGCATAATCATCTTCCATGTCTTTGTCCCAAGCTGAACAGGAAACATCTTCGACAAGCATCTCTTCGAAGTCAAAGATGGCTTCTTCCTCAACCTGAGCCGTATTCCAAGCGGACATGTCATAAAGATTGGGTCCCCATGCTGATCGCATGATTACCAGCTCTTCAAACAGTACCGGACCCAGACACGCTCGACGATCTGTCGCAATCTGTTTGCTGCCCGAAAAGAGCCGTTTGCAGGGCACAGATGATGCTTGAGCTGGAAGTACATCAAGCGCTATGCGAGCAAGTGTCGGATACAGCCGTGCATTATTCTATCCATTCAAAGTAAGCAAAAATCAAAGAATGAGATGAGAAATTACTCACTTGCCACCATTCAACCAAGTCCATGTCCTTTTTCACATCGCGCTCCACTATACCAAGGTAGCGACGTAATTCGGAAGCCCAGCCTTCTTCCACGTCATCCGTCAAAAGTGATTCGCGATGCTTGTCGAAGTCTGATAGAGCAGGCACTTCAGCACGGTGCAACATTGAGCCTTCAGTATCATCCTGTAAAGCGGGGCCCGGGTCTACAACAGCTGGTCGGTTCTTGTAGTATTCAGACATCTGTGTATATAGCTAAGTATATCATAGATAATTGCACAGTAAAAACAAACATACAGTTTTCTCCACGACCTTCCGAGCTTCGTCCTGCCAATCTTTCGAGTCAGCGTTGCCGGCTGCAAGTCCCTTGGCATGTTCTTCGGGACCACCCCACATGAGCTTGATGTAGGCTAACTTGTAATAAGGGTGGAGCACTGTTAATTGATCAATTAGATCGTACACCATTGAAACAAGGAAGTAAAACATACCAAGGGCCAGGACATAAGTCGGCTTTTCATCAAGGCGTGAGTAATACTTCTGGAGCTTGTTGAGGCCTTTGTTGAGTGCACCTTTGTAGAGTTCATATTTCGGATTGTCGCGCTTCTTCTCCCATTCGGACTGGAGCTCTTCGAGAGCAGGAAGTGCCCGCCAGAGCGTGGGCTGCTTTTCGGATGAGAAATACTGTTGGATTTGGTTTGAATCCTAAAAGATCAGTTGAAGATCAGTTAATACAATAGCTGGTACACAATGCGCTGAAACGAGGCGAGCTTACCCCAAGGATATCGCGAGCATCGGTTACTCGTAACCAATCATTCTCATTCATCTTGAATGCGGACCACGGTATGTGCTTGACCAGACGGTTCTTGCGGCGTAATGTCATAATTGGGCCATACAGTTCATCAGCAGACGTTAGGAATAAAGCAATAGCCTTTAGAATAGAGTTAATATGGAGAATATAAATAAGATTTTAGTAAGAACTTACTGAACGAAGCCGGTTTGCCTGGTTGAGCATCTTGAAGGCGGTACCCCATCGGATGTTGCTGTGTAAGGGAATCTTAATGGGGTCTTGTATTCCACAGTGGATTTGTGTGTTTTGGAAGTATTCGATGCATTGTCCAGAAGCTTGAATCTAGAAAGTGATCAATGGTAGATTAGCTATAGAACTAGTGGAAAGAAAGTGGACTCAACATACCTTGATCGCAAGTGTGCGGATTGCTGCGATTACATCCAATGAGCCACCTAAAACACGGTTGTCAGGCTGCGTCGGGTTGTACTCCCAGATAGCTGTTGCATTTGCGACAGCTGCGAGCGATGTGATCTCGGACATCACATTGACATTTCCGAGATTAACGACATGGGCGAGACAGCTATACAAAGTTGTAAGAGTACTGTTATTGAGTTCAGAGAAGAATGGACATACGGTAACTGTTGCTCTTTGCTATTCCACTTAAGGAGGCCCCGCCGAACATGGATGTCTTCAATCGTCTCGCAGGTAGTATTGTTATTGCCCGTATTATCGAGGGTCGCCGTAAATAGCTGATTGCGGATGTCAGTGATTATCTGATGTCCATGTGATGGATCAAATTTACCTTCGATTGCTTTTTGTCCATGATCCCAACACGGTCAAGCAAGCCGACAGTGTATCTACCAAGATTCTCCCCACTGTGGGAGCCAGACAGCCCTTTAAAACCAATCACATCTGCTCGCATCTTCCATTTCCCTTCCTTTACCTCGATCCAGTGGGCCGTTGCACCCTGAAAGCCCATCTTCGTCGTGTCTGCGCTCCATCCATCTTGAGTAATGGAGACTTTGCCAGGTGCTGCCTATTTGTGCAGCCGCACATCATGCTAGTTGAGTTACAAGTAGTTCAGTTTTGTTTACACGTTTACTCACTGTGATATCTTCTTTTAGCTCCTTCATGTGCTTCACAAATTGATTGTGAATGTAGACCTTCACATCGTAGGACGACGGCAGGTCTGCCTTCTTGGATTTTGGCCTCATTGAGAGAAGGGTGTTGCGAAAGGCGGGATTATCGGCGAGGGCAAGTGGCTATGGTGGAATAAAGTGAGTAACTGCTTGACGTACAGATGAAAATAAAGCTGACCTGATTATTTGTGGTGATAAGTTTTGCGACAGCGTGTAGGGTTCCTGCACGCGTGAACTCTTGGGGTTGCGTTATGACCTCAAAGCCCAGCAATTTCTGTGTCTTTCGTGTAGCTGGCTTCCCTTTGTTAGCCTTCTCTGCCTCCATTACATTCCAAATTGGACGGGGGATTGCCCAATGATTCTCAGGTATGTTCGCTTTTGCACAACTTTCCTTATATAGTTTATAATGCTGACGTATGTGGAGTCGACAGGACGAGTTTCCTCCCTTGTGAAGCGCTTTGCGCTTTCCATGTAGCTTCAGGAATTGTTCATCCGCCCTATCAAAAAGCTTTGTGAGTCTCTTGTCTATTCATAAATATGTAATTACTCACTTGCACGGTTTACACCATCTACCAGTCTCCGTGATAATGTTGTCAGCTGATATCTTGAACTGTACGGTGACTCTGTCCGACATGATCATCAGCAAATCAAGTGTCGAGTCTTGCTTCGTGAGTTTTTCTGATAGTTGAACCCCACGATGATGGTCATTGAGGCCATCGTCCTGATTTTAGGTCAGTCCAAATATCAACATGTGTATCTCATACTCACCTGCTCCTCTTCTTCGCTCTCAGGTGGATTCTGCTGGCCATCAACATCAACAACTTCAACTTCTCTGTGTATGTCCCCGTCTTCCTCGCTGACTTGTTCTACCTCATTGACAGGCTTCTCCACATGGCGGCGCTTACGTGGCCGCTTCTTAGGTTCTTCATCAGATGCTGATGACTCCGAACTGGAATTCTTGCTGTCATTGCCTTCGGAATCACTGTCCGCGTGCCTTTTACGAGAACGCGTGTTCTTCTTCTTGCCCTTCCCACCTACAGCCTTCTTCGTGCGTTTTGAACCTTTAGGTTGATGTTGCTTCGGTGGAATGCCTTTAGTTGCATTTCGAGTGGTAATAGGCATAGCGGAGAGGTGTTTAGGTAGTGACAAATGTTTATTTAAGGCAATGTTCTATCCAAAATTGTGTACTTAAGCAAATGATTTCACCAAATTGTGACAAATAATTGCGCAAATTTGGCTGATATTTTTGTCCAAAAAACCGGTTGGGACCGGTCAAAGACTGGTCTTGGGCGGTCTTCAAGAATACCAGGATACGACGAACTGAGGACCGAACCGCGGTTGCGGTCTGGTCCGGTCTTAGTAACTTTCGGTCCATTGCAGTTAAAGTCCGGTTCAGTCCCGGTCTTTTTCCAGTCTTGCAACTGGACTTGCAAACACTAATTGAGCGGGAGATGGTAGAGCACTCGGTGGTTCATTGCATGTCGCTGTTTGTATAGCGCGCCGACCGCCGCGTTCTCGCATTTGCTGGGCTTGCCTTCATGCGCACTCGTTCGTAAGCGTGCCTTGGTGTCCCCACTGCACATTTTATTTCAAATGCGCCATCATCACCGTGCTATGGGAGGCGTAAACGAGAAGCAAAGGGGCTGCGATGCACAGTCATGCAATCAGGGGCACAGAGGAAGTGGTGCCTACCACTTTTTTTCATAAAATGACGGCAAGTCACAGCACGTCTTTACATTATTTGCCGTCCGAATCAATGAACGAGAACTGCCGTGAAATTAAATGATCCCGCACACGGCAACTTTTTCATATTTTGCCGTGTTGCGGGATCATTCTGCTTGTGCTGGCAATTTCATATTTTGCCGTGAATTTTTTCATTTCCAATTTCATATTCTGCGTGAATTTTTCATTAGTTCTCGTAGGTGCGCGCTCATTTCCTGCCGTGTGCATGCTCATTTAATACCGCATGTGGGATCAATTAGCGCCGTGTGCGGGATCATTATTTCAGGTGCGGGATCATTAAGCGCCATGTGCGCGCTCATTAATTGCCGTGTGCGGGATCATTTATTACCATATGCGTGATCATTAAGCGCCGTGTGCGGGATCAATTATTGCTGTGTGTGGCGATCATTGAGCGCCATGTACAGGATCAATTATTTCTGTGTGCGGGATCATTTATTGTTGTGTGCGGGATCATTAAGTGCCATGTGCGCGCTCATTACATGCCGCGTGCGGGATCAATTATTGCTGTGTGCGGGATCATTAAGCGCTGTGTGCGCTCATTACATGCCGCGTGCGGGATCATTTATTGTTGTGTGCGGGATCATTAAGCGCCATGTGCGCGCTCATTACATGCCGCGTGCGGGATCAATTATTGCTGTGTTGTGATCATTTATTACCGTGGGCGGGATCATTTATTACCATATGCGTGATCATTTATTACCGTGTGCGGGATCATTAAGCGCTGTGTGCGGGATCATTTATTACCGTGTGCAGGATCATTTATTACTGTGTGCAGGATCATTAAGCGCCGTGTGTGCGCTCATTACATGCTGCGTGCGGGATCAATTATTGCTGTGTTGTGATCATTTATTACCGTGTGCGGGATCAATTATTTCTGTGTGCGGGATCATTAAGCGCCATGTGCGGGATCATTAAGTGCCGTGTGCGCGCTCATTAAGCGCCATGTACGGGATCAATTATTTCTGTGTGTGGGATCAATTATTGTTGTGTGCAGGATCATTAAGCGCCGTGTGCGCGCTCATTACATGCCACGTGCGGGATCAATTATTGCTGTGTGTGCGATCATTTATTACCATGTACGCGGATCAATTATTTCTGTGTGCGGGATCATTAGTTGTGTGCGGATCATTAAGCGCCGTGTGCGCGCTCATTAAATGCCGTGCGGGATCAATTATTGCTGTGTGCATATCATTTCTGTCCTGGGTGTATCACATGAGCTTATACCACATGACTAGGGGGTGGGAACTGCTAAAAATAGCTAATATCTATTATTGGTGTGGGGTGCATATGGGTGGCTGTCCTGCATCCCTTGGGTAGATATAGGACTATTATATATCATTAGAAGCGTATTTTTGAGCTGAATCCATCTGTAAAGGTTTCATGGCTCTAGCATCTGGCTGCTGAGATAATGCAAAATACTGTGTTCTTTAAATAGAAATAGCGTAAATCATGAATTTCTCAACGCCCAGGCAGTATTTTCCCACGATCTAAATTGAAACCTGTACTTCAAATGCATATCTATAAGATCAAATTAGAATTATGCTTATCGGATTGCTAATGCTTATGCAATACCCTTATCAAAATATAAATTGATTAGGCTCTAGCGCCTGCAATAATTGGAATATTGAATAATCTAAATTGGCCCTTTTAAAGTTCATGTTTCCCTTTTAGATCACCAAGTAACTAATTGAAATCAGAACTTTACCTGATCTCATCCCGCAAGAAATGTCGCAATATCTACGCTGCTCTACCGATTGATGTACATGAAATTTTGATGTGCTGTCAATGTAGGTATCCATAAAAGTTATTTAGAATCCATATTTTTAGTTTGCGGGTATTACCATACCTCCAATATAGCTAACTCAGAATCACCTATCTGAGCAGTTGTTCGAAGTACCTATATGCATACTTACCCACTTTCTCTGTTATGTGAGATAGGTGTATGAATCAAAGAGCCCAGGAATAAAATATCAATAAAGTAATGCTCATATTACAGTATCCTCAAGTTTTCTAAGGTTGGCACCTTACAGAATTGAGCAAAGTGGGTAGGTATGCATATAGGTACTTCGAACAACTGCTCAGATAGGTGATTCTGAGTTAGCTATATTGGAGGTACTGGAATATCCCACAAACTAAAAATATGGATTCTAATAACTTTTTATGGATACCTACATTGACAGCACATCAAAATTTCATGTACATCAATCGTAGAGCAGCGTAGATATTGCGACATTTCTTGCGGGATGAGATCAGGTAAAGTTCTGATTTCAATTAGTTACTTGGTGATCTAAAAGGGAAACATGAACTTTAAAAGGGCCAATTTAGATTATTGCAATATTCCAATTATTGCAGGCGCTAGAGCCTAATCAATTTATATTTTGATAAGGGTATTGCATAAGCATTAGCAATCCGATAAGCATAATTCTAATTTGATCTTATAGATATGCATTTGAAGTACAGGTTTCAATTTAGATCGTGGGAAAATACTGCCTGGGTGTTGAGAAATTCATGATTTATGCTATTTCTATTTAAAGAACACAGTATTTTGCCATTATCTCAGCAGCCAGTAATGCTAGAGCCATGAAACCTTTACAGATGGATTCAGCTCAAAAATACGCTTCTAATGATATATAATAGTCCTATATCTACCCAAGGGATGCAGGACAGCCACCCATATGCACCCCACACCAATAATAGATATTAGCTATTTTTAGCAGTTCCCACCCCCTAGTCATGTGGTATAAGCTCATGTGATACACCCAGGACAGAAATGATATTGCACACAGCAATAATTGATCCCGCACACGGCATGTAATGAGCGCGCACACGGCGCTTAATGATCCTGCACACAACAATAAATGATCCCGCACACAGAAATAATTGATCCCGTACATGGTAATAAATGATCGCACACACAGCAATAATTGATCCCGCACGTGGCATGTAATGAGCGCGCACACGGCGCTTAATGATCCTGCACACAACAATAATTGATCCCGCACACAGAAATAATTGATCCCGTACATGGCGCTTAATGATCGCACACACAGCAATAATTGATCCCGCACACGGTGCTTAATGATCACGCATATGGTAATAAATGATCCCGCACACGGTAATAAATGATCGCACACACAGCAATAATTGATCCTGCACGCGGCATGTAATGAGCGCGCACACAGCGCTTAATGATCCTGCACACAGTAATAAATGAGCGCGCACACGGTGCTTAATGATCGCGTACATGGTAATTAATGATCGCGCACATGGTAATAAATGAGTGCACACACGGCGCTTAATGATCCCGCACATGGTAATAAATGATCCCGCACATGGTAATAAATGAGCGCGCACAGGGAAAATAATGATCGCGCACACGGTGCTTAATGAGCGCGCACCTATGAGAACTAATGAAAATATCACGGCAGAATATGAAATTGGAAATGAAAAAATACACGGCAAAATATGAAATCACCCACATGAGTTGAATGATCCCGCAACACGGCAAAATATGAAAAAGTTGCCCTGTGCGCGATCATTAAATTTCACGGCAGGATCGTTTCAAAAAGTCGGACGGCAAATAATGTAAAGACGTGCTGTGACTTGCCGTTGTTTTATGAAAAAAAGTGGTAGGCACTAGTGACAGAGGTGGCATGGGTAGGTTAGCACGAAGGCGAGACCGCGGCCAGCAACAGGGTGGAGCTGGGATGGGCTGGGAGGCGTCTGCACTTGACAGACGTCATGCGGAGCGCCAGCTTTGACATCAGAGAGCGGGACGGCGACGGCTGCAGACAAAGGTGGTGGGTCAGTGGGGGACGTTCTGGGTATGCTGTAGGAGCGCACCTTCGGGATCTCCCGCTTCTCCGGGTCTTCCCATAGCTTCCTTCCCCTGTCCATCCATCGTTTTCGAGCTCTTGTAGGTGTGGGGCAACCAGCGATTGAGGAGGCGAGAGATAGTGGTTGAAGTCAAACTTGATCAGTAATCAACGACTGATGCGTTGATTACTGATGCGGCACGATTCGGCAGATGCCGAGACGGCAAGCTCATGATCACGGTCAATGTTGGGGATACGTCGTCAATAATATTTTTAGCATCATTAGATACATATTGCGCAGTAGAATTTGAGTAGAATACTATTCTATTCTGCACTATAACTTGCAAGTACTCACACGGATACCCACAATATGAGAAATTGAAACTCGGATCCGGACCTACCCGTGGGAACGGGTGATCCGGATCCGCGAGTCGGCTACTCATGAGTATTCCCACGAGTTAACCCACAGGTACTCGTGAGTACGCCTGACTCGTGTCCTGCCTTACTTGAAGAGACCAAATCTATGCTATGCAATTCCGAGGACTGTCTGATGTCCCACCCAAGAGCAGATTCCCTCGAAAAAGAGAGCAGCAAGAAGCTTCGCGGGAAATATTGCCTCGATATCATGCATTTAGTGCAGCTCATGGTGAGCCACTGTTAGAAACCTCTTGATTTCACTGCTATATTAGCCTATATACACATTTTATTGACATTTTAATTACTTTTATCTTGTATAATGACCTTGTTTTAAATACTATACACACTATACATAGTCTTATATTTGTTTGTAACCTGTAATATCCATTTATTTGCACTACAAGTGAGTCTAAATGGAATTTTTGTCGAGTTAGCGCCAACTTTGTCGAGGCGGCGCACTTTTGGGTGGCTGTGCGCTTAGTCATGGGCCATCAAACCAACCGTATATGCCCACTCCCAGTATCTGACGACAAGATCAGGATGCCGCGTTTAAGCACTCTACGCTGAAGGGATCCAATTGACTCATTCCCTTATGTTCTAAATTTGCAGTCGAAACATCATTTCTAGCAGCGTATACCACTACGACTGCATTCGCAGAATGTAACTGTCTATTCCTACCTCAGCGAGTTCCGCGTTCACCTTTGCCCTCAGACTTGATATACATATGTCAATTCGCTTCCGACACACATTATCTGCATCTAGAACTGCATTGTATTCTGTCACTCTCAATGACACGCTCCTTTCAGGCCGGGAACGTGATTCGTGCTACTTTCCGCTGGCCCTTACACTTTTGTGTACTGTCCTCTGGCTTGTCTAGTCCACATGCATACCAGCATACCCAATGGAGATTCTAATTACAGTTTGAACCACCTGCAGCGCATATTCGAAGGCAATTGGGAAGCAAGCTCGACTTCCTATACAGTAATGGGCTTTCTCTCCCTCCAATGAGGATAAGTGCCAGCACAGCCACCGCTGTTCATTCACCACGTCGGACTATGTATTTTGGACTGTTCGCTCTCACTGGCACCGGTCACCACTGGCATCTCCTGCTGGAATTTTGCCCTTGTTGATGCCGGCAGCCATGGACTGTCATCCAAGTCAGGCTGATAAATCCCTTGTCTATGAGTGCATTCAGACTAAGTACTGACCCTACCCAATGCGGACTACAGATCTGAATGTCCACTCTCTATCAATGGGCACATCTCCTCTCATTGATAGTATTCATGTATGTCTCGGCTGCAAAAAAAGCTACTTTTCATTTTACTTTTCCCCTGCAAAAGTTAGCAGGTGCTAACTTTTTGCAGGGAAAGTTAGTTTAGTACCCGTAAAGTTAAGTTACCAGAGATAATGATGTCATACACTTCTAACTTGGCGCACTGCCCATTAATCTAGCAATACCTAACGTGAGTCATCAGGCTTGCTGGTTCGCCGTGCCTTGAGCCCCACTGTGGACCCCAGTTGAGTTCTTTGCTCCGATACAGTTAGAACTGACATGTGAATGCATGATTGAAGGGACGAGAGATGCTATGTTTGACTAAGGGGAGCGTTGAAGTCGAGGTCTTTGGCGTGTAATGCTGAAGACAACAAGATATTGAGGTGTTTAATGGATGGGTGCTCATGCATATATGATTTGGAGTTGATTGAAACAAGAGATGGTACACTTAAGCCCATAGATGCACACCACTCTTCTAATGTATGAATCTAGCTATAAAAGTTTGAGAAAGTTAAATTGTTAAAGGAAACGTTAGACTTAATAGCAGTAAAGTTACCAAGTTCGCGTTAAGTTAGGAAATGTTAGTCAAGTTAGAGTCAAGTTAGCGTCAAGTTTGGGTCAAATTAGTATTATTTTTCAATTATTTTTAACTCAGTAATGACAAGTTACGATTAACCGCCTAAAGTGTCTGGGTGATGTTGTGCACAGTCCGCATTGTATCCAATTAGCACTGGTCAAATTATGACAATGGTGGTCAACCGGTCACATTTGATGGAAGGCATATCTTGTACAAGCATTTAAACAATTTTCCGGTGTAAATAATATATCCTAAGACCTATCTACAGTGCTGCTATATCTCCATATATTGTGCTGCACGTTTTGGGCACTCCTTTGTGTTAACGTGGTGTTGTGGGAAATGGACGTGGACTGCAACACCAAATTTGCGATCAGTGCTATGGTATCAATCCAGTTCTGTCTATTGCACGCACGATCGGAATAAAAGAGAGAATATTATGTAATATTTAAGGTGGTTCCATTCTAAACCATCCACACAATATACTCTCCAATGTGGAGGAGATGGACAACTCGGACGTGTTCGTAGAAATGACACGTTCATTTTCCCACAACGTTGATTGCACGGCCTAACCTAAGGCTCCTCAATCTTTATTCTACTGTTCACGTACCACAGAACCTTCATTATTTACATCTCATATTTTATTATTACCTCACAATTCTGTGATAAATATCGCCTTCCCTCTGCGCCATTTAGGTGTCTCAAAGCTTACTCAATGCTGGCACCAAACGGTGCACAAGCCATGGCAGGAAACTTACTACCTCCAACTCAAGAATCTTCGTGGAGCACCTAGAGCATAGTATAATATTCTACAGTGTATTTGATCCAGCTGTACTACTCTACTTACTGCGCAAGTTATGCGCAAGAACAAGGCGGTTCAAAGTAAGGATAAAGCGTGAGAAGAAAGTTAGTGCTGTTAACTGCACCGGCAACTCGGCACTTGGCAGGGAAAGTTAGCGCAAAATTAGCGGGAAAAGTAGCTTTCTTTACCACCACAGCGGATAGGTCACCTGGACATCATTGAAAACATCCCAAGGCACAAAGATGTCTGAGTCGCCCTTACATAGTCACCAAATCCACTTTCGAGTGATGAACGCAACGTCCGGATTGTATGTGGTCTGCGGAAACAAAACGGAATTCATTGCATCCCTTAGCGCAACGCGCCGGCGCCTACTCGAGTCTGCCTATATCTTTTTGTGTATGTCTCCCAAGGTCTTGGGTAGATGGATGGGTTGTTGGTATGTTATTTATGCCCATTGGGAGGTCAATTCAACTGTCCGCACGGTCCAGATTTATATTGTGTTAGAGTGACCAAATACATAGTTTATTTACTCGTCTTTCCACAATCTTCGACTGCCCCAACGGCCTTTAGCCTGTCGATACAATAAAAGAGGCCAGACATTGTTCCTTTGATATTGTAGGCCATCCCACATCCATTTCCAATCAACTATACAATTCAAGATCCAAAAATGTTATCAGTGCATCAAGTACAAGGCTTTTACGCAGTAAAACTGAGTTCCTTTACCCGTTGTAAACCAGCCAAAAAATCAGGAAATGTGACGTTTACGTTCCCCATCACTGATGATTTTCCATGCCTCTGATTGGTTTAAGTCATCAGTCTGGGCCCGAAGTCTTACCCATTGTAACCCAGCCAAAATGTGACATTTACATTCCCCATCAATGATGGGATTCTAAGGATTCTAAGCCTCTCATTGGTCCATTTGCCAGTTGTTCTCACAAATCCTGGGAACTGCTTATTTAGACCTCTGTTGATGGAGGTCTGAATAAGCAGGTTGCACGCCCACCAAAGTACCTTTTGCACTCATTTATGCAGCAAATATCATAAATTAGCACTGTACACTATTAGTACTTATTACTGCAGTATTCTACGTTAACATGCCGCAAAATATTTTTGTAAGTGCTCAGATCATCATTGTCAATGTTAAGCAACAGTGTCTCGGCATTTGCCGAAATGTGCCATCAATGGTCTGTTGATGTTGAACATTGAATGTTAACATTAAAGTCAACCACCACCTACCGCCGCCTCGACACGCTGCCCGCTGCCCCATTGGACCCCAATGCTTGAGAATGAAGGACAGGGGGAAATAGGAAGTAAGGGAAGGCCCAGGAAGTGGGGGATCCAGCAGGTGCGCCCCCTCGACACACCAAACTCATCCCCAACTGACTCAACTTCCTTCAATAACCCAATGTCCCCCTTCAGCCTCTCGCCCATCACGCCTCGTCTCCGCCCTCCATTAGCATCTCTACACATGCTTCGCCGCTGCCGCTGCCGCCACATCCACTTGGCCACAGTTCCGCCTCCCCTCTGTGTGCCAAGTCTACGATGACATGGCGCTGCCCCATGGAGGCGGATTCCCCACCTCGGCGGCAGCAGCAGTTTCAACAATGCCAACACCAATGCACAGCAGGGGAAGACAACACCAGCTGAACAACAACCTGATGAAAGGGCAATGACCACCGAGGCAGAAACACATAGGGCAGACCCATGGAGTGGGAGAGCCACCAGGTGTGTCACCCGCACAACTGCGTCTACCCTCGCTCACAGCAGCTCTCTTCCACAGTACTCTCGCTGCTCTATGCTGCCTCCAGTGCCTCCTCCACCCTCCTTACATGCCCCACCCTTGCTGTACATGCCCACCCTTGCTGTACATGCCCACCCTTGCTGTACACATCCCGCCCTTGCTGTACATGTTCTGCCCTCGCCCTACCTGCCTCTGCAATGCATTGCTGCCACGTCACTCTGGCAATGGCGCCGTGGGAGGGCTGCCCGCATCTTCTCGCCCACTCACGTACACACTGCCCTTGTCCTACACCCTCCCATGGCAGACCTACCACCTGCGACACGCCGTATTGCTTGCACGTCACCGCAACAATGTTGTCACAGGAGCAGGAGGACCCGCCCTCTTGCCTGCCCTCTTCCTCCCTTTTCCAGTGCCCACTGCTACAGAGACAGTATGATGATGCTGCGGAAGTGTTTCCAGCCTCCCTTTCCTCCTCCTTCATTCAGTGTCCCAGCAACTGCCACTACGATGCCACTCCCCACTGTCAGACTGATTCGCCACCCATATAACGCACGTCATCACCTCAATGACCCATCCATTGTCTTTGTGCGTCTCCGTTAAGCTCTTTTCATGTGCTCTCGCTCCTGCCAGCTGGACGGCTGTCACTGTAACATGCTGCACATGGCCTGGCAAGTGTGTGAATGGGATATGAGTGTGTGTATGTGGGTAAGGTGAGCAGGGGCACTGCAGGGGTGTGCCTGCCTAAGTGTAGACACCAGAGCCAGAGTTGTTAATACTATCTGTGATTAGATTATCTATACATGTATAAGTAGTAGTAAATATATCTTGTTTCAATTATCTATGGAGTAAATATGCCAATGAAGACCAGGTTGCAACTGGTTTTGGCCAGTTAACAGACTGCGAAAAAACCGGTCTCAGTCTCGGTCCAAGGTGTGCCATTTCTCAGCAAATATACCTCTAAGTCTACTATTAAGTGCCCATGGGTATTCACATGTGCACTGTTTATATTCAGATCTTTTCAAAACCATGCACAAATGCAAGTATATCATATATGTGCTTGCCACTGCAAGCAGTACTTGGAGACATATGTACGCAGTACTTACACCACTTTACTCACAAGTCACAATGACATCTGACATGACTGCCTGGATCCTTGAGTGCCATAGAGCATTCTACCTGATGGATCAGGATATTGGATGGGGCTCTGACCACTGACAATAAGTAAGTTGAATTGTGAATAATCCACTGACCTGGACCATAAACCAAATTTAAATTCCTAAGCCGAGTATTGCCACACGAAGCAATGGCCTGCTAACACAAGTTACCTGAGGAAAGCCATCCTGTGCATATATATTCATATGCGATACTTTGATGATGCTCAACTGAGATGCTGAATAGCCCAAAGCCATATATGTCGAGAAACTACCGCTTATCACAAATTATTCAAGCTGCTGGTCCCAATAATCCATACATCCCCAAGTATATTATGCCTCCACCCCCGGCTCACGATCCATGGGAAATCATGTTAAAACCTGAACTCGAGGTGGATACTGAGTGCTGCAATGCTTGGAAAGATGAGGTCCAGAATATCTTGATTTTTGTAAGCAATCTTCATCTGTCTCATCATTTCTTAGCACTTATACTTCTTGAAGGCCGGTCTCTTCTCTGCCATTGTTACCGCCTTTGTTATTGAGTTGTACAAATTTCTTCAACCAGATCCCAATGATGCTATTATAGGCTTACTTTTTCTTATCGTGAATAGTCCCAGCCTCAACAATTCCTCCCCCTTCCCCCCATCCATTGATCAATCATCTATAACCTTACCATTCTCCCAGACACCATCTTCTGTTCGAATCAACATCTTTTGGTTTCTCAGCCTTGTCCTATCTCTAACCACTGTCCTCATCGGCACCATATCGCTCCAGTGGCTATGTGAACATCAATCCTACACTGGATTTTCTGCTAAAGAGAAATTGGCCATCCTCTATATGCACTCAGCTGCCTTGGAAATATGGTGTGTTCCACAGATCTTTGCTGCCCTGCCTGTTCTCCTTCAAGCTGCTCTCACCTTATTTTTGGCGGGCTTAATTGATTTCGTGCTGCCACTTGGTCATAAGCTCACCATCTCAGTCTCCGTAATCATTGGATTGACCCTCTTTTTCCTTGCTGTAACAATGGTTCTTCCAACATGTCAAAGTTTCTTCTTCTTGATTGGGTTTTATCCATACAAACATCTGCTGAGTCCATGTGCATTCAAGTCTCCACAGTCACACGTAATGTTAGCCATATGTTCACCTTTTCTTCATCTACTGTCCTATATTATCTCTCACACCCATCAGACTTTATTCAACTCTCCTGCTCTATTTCGATGCTATGATCTCCTCGTATATCTCCGGAAGGCTTTGCAGCAGAAGACCTGGTATTCATGGGACCGGAAATGGCTCGATTTGCAAGACGGGTACCACCAGTGCATTCATGACAAGGACCCTGGTATATACCAACATTGACAAAAGTGGGCAAAGGAGTTTCCATTTAGTGATTTGACCCAGATTCTGATCAAGGCAATACAAGAGACGTCCAGTGCCAAACATACTGCCAAGGACTTTCCTGAAGCAGCTACTCATTGTTTCGAAGAACTTTCAAAATCCATATGGACAAAACAGTCAACACATCAGCAAGATCGCAGTTTGCTTGTCGACTTTTTTCAGCTTTTAACTTGTGCAAAAAAGTTGATAAAATTGAATTAAAAGATTGTAATTTCTTTGACACATGAATACAATGCTACGAGTAGTAGAAATTCACGGAGAGTCGAGTTTCTGAGCATCGTCCAAAAATAGCTGCTGTAGCGGTCCGATTTGTCCGTATTTACCCCCTGTTTTAAGGGGAAAGGAGGGAAAAGTGCGCAACTTTTTGGCGATTTGTACCTAGCTTTTTCCAAACGGGGCTTTTTGACTTTTTAGCGCTTTTTTCCACTTGCACAAGTCAAAAAAAGTAAATTGCGAACTTCCTGATGCAGATTATGGTTCAAATCAATGCAAGGATTGCAGAAACAGCTATTTTGAGCAGTTGATTTCCCCTTTGAATTGCTCGCTTTCAAATTGGCTTATCCATGATGGCGTCTATCGATTTGACTGAGTAAATGCCTTTGGTATATGCACCTACATTGGCAATCACAGAGCCTTGTTATTTCATCAGGACCAAATGGTTTATTTCCTAGGTGTGCTATTGTCGACTTATTCTTCTCCCAACCTCGCCCGATTCCAAGTAGAATTGTGGACACAGATAATGCAATATAGTCACGTTCCACCTCTACAATCTAGTAATGACTCCGAGTCCCCTTCCTCTACACCTATCATTTTGATATGCAGATCTTGGTATTATCCAATCGAATCCATTGGCCAACGCAGTGCGGGTGAGCTAATTCACTATTCATCTATCACTGTCTGCAAATCATCTGATAATTTCTACATAGATCAAAAACATTCATCTGTGGTAGATATGTTGAATGTGGTCTTTCAATCTGCTGCTCTCCATCTCATCTCACAAGATCCATCCATACATGCCCTGTGCACACACTCGGAGATGGTGCTGCTGCTTTTCAGGATGGCATCATGGGCTGATGATTATTTGGAATGGGCAAATCAAATAGATGATATTAGCGACCAACAGCAGCGGCAGAACATTGATACTTGCTATACATCGACATTGAAGTTCGTGGCTGAGCATCTCGACAACGAGATGTCCAATTCCGACTCAAATAACAAGGAGGATACCCCAAGTGTTATATTTTATCTGGCCACAATTTTTATGCAGCAGCTCTTGGATTGGTCGCAGGCTCGGACAGTGCTCCAAAATGCAGATAGTGGACTCTCACAGGGACTGCGGTCTTTGCTTGAAGTTTTACTGCATTATAAAAATTGGACATCTGGCCAGTGGCCGGGAAAATGATGTGCTGGAGGCCCGATTTAAACAGGATTCAGATTACAGATTTTCCGATGAATTTTGGGACACTCTCTTTGAACATGGCCGGAAAATAGGACTGGAGGATTCAGCAGAAGGTACGAATACCTACTTGATATCAATGGCGAAGTTAATCAATCTGTAGAATCCATCTCGACTGAGGGAAGCTCTTCTGATTCACATCCCAACTCCTCGTTGGGCAAATTTCCCCCACAGAACACAACAGATATTCAGATTTCACGGTCACCTTCGCCTTCAGCAGCATCCGAGGCCTACAACTCGTTCAATACGCCCATTGCAGATATCGCTCATGTCGGTCCTACACGTTTAGTGGACGTAGATCTACATCCTGCATCATTGATGAACCCTTCTAATGTGATCAATCATGAAGGGGATAAAATAGACCAACCTGCAATAGTTCACGGGGATAAGGTGATCAACGCGCAATCTGTTCCTGACAATGGCTCTCCTCAATTATCCTCTTATTCAACCTTGATCCCACAGCAGAAGCTATCACCTTTGCATACAACTCAATCCACCAGCCCAGCCAGATCTCTGCGACAGGTTGAAAGCAGCAGCGCCAATGATACACACTCTATTCAGACTAATGAACATCATGTCGCCATCGACTTTGGGTCTCCGGGAGTACGTGATGTTGTGCAGGGCGCTGGCTCTGGAAGCGGGCCTCCACAAATAGGCGACCATACAATGATGGGCGATGGAGGATATGTGCGCTGAGATTTGAAGACTGCTCAATCAACGGTACAGGAATGCATCTATGGCGCCATTTCCATTCTGTAAAATGACGGAGACAGGTGACTATCAGACTAAGCGCAATCAAGTGAGATAGATCTAGAGGAATCGCTTACCTGATAACCATGGTGCATGTCTGCACTTTCTGGTACTACATTCAAGATTTCCATAGTAAGTGCAAGTTCTTGGTGCACCAGGCAAAGTGCGGTAGGCAATGAATCAGTTGCTTGGTATGCAGAAGGTGCTAGGGCCTCCAAAAATTGAGGGCATATGTCAAGGGCAAGAGAGGGTCGAGGATGAGGGAAACGTTCGAACATTCAGGGACCCGGACCGGCTTTTTATTTTTATTTTTATTTTTTGAGAATTCAGAGAACTCGTGGCTTGTCTCCTGTAGGCAGACTCTGAAATGCTCCTGGACTATCGTCAGTCTCAATCTCGATTCCTTTCTCATGGGCAGATAGCAACGCGTCCGTCAGCGACATACATCCGACCCGTTCATCCCATCTCAACGTTCAACTTGAACTTTCCTCTGGATCCTACAGTTGGCGAGCAGTGCCAGCTTCGATTTCGGTTTTCGGCCGCAGCTTTGCATGCAAGGTTGAGTGTTCGATTCCCTCGAATGGAGAAATTCTCGAGATTGCTTACAAGAGAACAGCTTTGTGTGCGGTGTGGTTATATAGATTTGATATAAACCCCTTCTATGATCTATTATATGCTACCTTCCCTTCCTAAGTCAATGAATTTGCGCCCTGCTGGCCCACATGACATGTTGCTGCCCTGTGTGAATCTCCCGTGATGTGTCTGATGCGTCGAGCGCTTCTGTCGCACACCAGCGCCTAATGTTCAAGAACGTTCAACTTCCAAATTGCGCGTGTCCCCTTTGTTCATTCATTCTGTACCACCAATATTATATGTCTGAGCTGGGCTGAGTGGTGGTGATTTGTATTTCCGCCCTCGTATCAATCATACAATGTGCGCTTGTTTTCCGTGTTCAGTAGTCGGCCCCGCTCACTCCCTCACAGTGTGGACCAATTTTGTGACAAGATAAAAATAAGGTAACTTTTCAGCCTCACCACCGACTTATAAGTATTCTTTCTGTCGCTAAGGTTGAAATACGTTATGCCCTTGTATTTGTATATTAGATCTGGAAGGTATTTTGTAGGCTCCTGCGGATGTAAAGCGAGTGACAATAGAAAATTTCCTGGAGATTCCAACCATATTGAAGTAAATTGTACACGCTGTATTGATTCTATTGCCTGTATTGTATCAATACAGCGCGTACAACTTGCAGTCAGCGCAATGGGCGTCAAACGCATCAAGCAAGATTCACACGGTAGGTTTCCGAAAATGTGCGACGCCTTGCAATGCCGACCTGATATTCGAGTTCTCTCGTTCATTGTATAGACCTAAAATGTATTATCTCATGGTTCTAGTCATGACAATCCTTATTTTCGTCAAATTCTACTAGAATATCAATATTAAGAATGTTGCCACCGCTGTGGATTGAACCACCGTCTCCGTAGGCAAGGCCGAGCAGCGTGCCCAGTATTGAAATCGAAGCTGGCACTGCTCGCCGACCTTAATCCTCGCCGCGTCTCTTACTATTACGAACGTTATCGCGGTCTCTCCATCGTTGGATATTCTCTGCGTAAGTTTCTCCCTTCGTAGCTATCTGTCTTCCCCGCTTACCTTTCGCAGCCGTAATCGCCCGTCCAGCCCATACCTTCAAGACTCCCGTCCTCGCCGTCCTCGTCCCCCTAAGGCTATCTTTCGTCCTCATTGATGCCAATCTCACCGCATCTGCTTCGCGCTTGCACCTGGGCCTAGGCCTGAAGTTTTGAAGACGTACTAACGAGTATATACCCGTCATTTCGAGCAGTTCGCCTCCCTTTCGAATGACCGTTCCTCCCTCCCTCCACGGTTTCACGTCACATACTCCCTTCCGACTTGGGCCGGCCGCCGCTCAGCGTGCATCTCATCGCATTGCCCACATCGCGCAGCCATGATCGCCCGTCCAGGTTTGCCTTCATCCCGCCCTGGTCTTCATCCCGTCCTCTTCCGTCGTCATTCGCGCCATTTTCACCTCATCCGCTGCCCGCTCAGTACTGGCTCCGACACCCGGTGCGTGTACCCATCAACGTGAACAGTCCACCTCTCTTTCAAACGACCGATTCTCCCTCCTTCCACGATCTCAGTCCTTGTCTGTCCTCTCTTCCACGTTCGGCCCTGCAGCGTGTGTCAGGGTGTGCATCTCAGTGTCTCTGGATACAATACGGCTGAGATGAGCTCGGAACCCTGTCCCTGCACAACGGGTATGTGTTGCATTCGGCGACACGTTTCCGGATCCCTTATCAGAAAAATTAGCTGTTTAATTCCCGATTCCTACTACTGGATAATTGAATGAAATATATGCGATGATAACGAGGTGGATTGACGCGAGACGTGAAGTTCGGATACACGTAGGTAGTGGAATCAGGTAAGCATTTCTCTTATTCTTGTTCTGTAACTTTGGCTGATAGAGACCTGTAGGTCCGGATATCTACTGTCTGTCTACGAGCCGATTTTCAACATCGACATGTATGTATTGCAGGATAAACTCTCTCTGTATATCATCTCAACGTCAGTCTCGTCCATGTCCCCCTTTCCTTTCCGTCAAGCTTCTGCGTCGGAGCTAACGGTTCGGCTTCCCGTCTTCCAGCTTTCGCAATGGCTGAACCGGTTTCATCCGTCTGCCACGTCAACGTAGAAAATCATTGGCCTACCCATCACCCAGGCGCTATGGGCGCTGCACTCGATCTCCTGTTTCCCAACAACAGCTTCGCTGCTGCTCCTTCGTCGTCCTCCTGCAATGCCTTCGCCTTGCATCTCGTGTCTCGTCAGTTACTTTGAGGAGCTTTTAACGTGACGGAAGAGTTTGTTGTCACTGGTCCGTACATCTGATTGCTCTGCGTAGACCTCTAGTCTCATTGTCCGTTTCAGCTGGTTTTGAACCTCTTATCTCTGGGGAATGTGTCGATTATATGCGCCAAGGTGCTCTGTATGGGTGGAAGGAAATCAAGGACGGAAGGCTCGAGAAGGTATGTATCAGCCATTTGAGACTCCTCCTTTCGCCTGATCAGTCTTGATTGCGTGCGGGCAGCTGCAGGCTTACGATTTGTGTTCGATGGAAATTGAGGCTCAACCTCAACCCTCGTTATTTCTTTCCGATCTTTATGGATGAGTGTTCGTTGAAGCTCTTGAGGTGAGTGAAGCTCTTGCGGTGAGTGAAGCTCTTGAGGTGAGTTTCCTTTTATATTCAAAATGTCGCGAGTAGCTAATATAGTTTTATCCTTGGGCATCAACAGGAACTTCAGCGACGCTCTCCGCGGTGTCTATTTCTACCCCGGCCAATCCCCAGCCTGGACCTCTGTTATCGTGTTCTTTCATCCTCGATCTACTCGGTCAGTCAATACTTGCTTCTTCAGAGGGTTCTCGAAACCCAGCCCTTTCTCTCTTGCACTTAGCGCATGATATCTATGCGGCTTTTACTCGCGTCTTGTCTTCCTTCATCGCCTCCTCTCGCTTTTTGACATTTGTCCATTTCAGCGGGGTCTGCGATGCTACGCGGATTAGCCTCAGCGCGCACTGGGAATGACGGCAGTGAGATCGAAGAGGAAGCTCTACCTCATATCGTATAAGACGCTTTCTGCCTGCTACTGTTGGGTGTTGATCCCAGCACATCGCAACTCGATGATACCGGATCCGTGCCATCGATAAGGATAGGCGCTGGCACAGCCACCACTGTTCATTCCGCCACATCGGACAATGTATTTTTGACTCCTCGCTCTCACCACTGGCACTTCTGCTGTTGGAATCACGCCCTCATCGATGCCGACAGCCACGGACTGTCATTGAACATCAGGCTGATAAAATACCTTGCCTGTGATTCTGAATGCATTCATACTACGCAAGTTCATTTGACCCTATCTGCTCCGTCAACGACGCCGACTACAGGTCTGAATGCTCAGTGTCTTTTGATGACCACATCTCTCCTCGCCCTCATTAATAGTAATTGGATGCTAAATCCGTGGATGTACGACCAAGGTCGGTGGACCTCCTTCGAAAGGTGTTTCGATTGTTAACAACAAGCTTGATTTCAGATGCACAGAAATGTGCGATATCGTAAACGGTTTCTTTCCTTTGTCTCCTATAGATGGGTGCGTGTAAGTGGTCCCTTTTTCAAGGCCATAACTTGTCTTCTGATCGATTGCGATCTAACTTCCAGAGATGAGATAGAAGAGCTGCAGAATAATAGAGCATGCATTCTGAGTGCTTCGACCCATTTTTTGTGATTTCGAGTCTTATAAGGCGAGTATCCGCCACGCCCCTATGCGCGCGTCCGCCGTCCAATATCAAACGTTGTTCTTCGGATCAGTTGAACGACAGGATAGCCCTTGTGCTATTGCTATGACTTTCGGTTCGAGAGAGTTTTATGAAGCACGTACTGCATATCGCTTGAACCGTACCCATTTGTCACACCGCCTCTTGACACTCTGCTTTTGAGAATACAAGCCAGCGATGCTTCTCTCCTGAGCGGAATCAAATTGTCCATGGACTGCGGATTCGTTCATCAACAGTCGTCACGACCTCCTTTTCGACCTCGAATACACCACCTACACTCCCGCCTAGCCTTGTTGACGATGCCTGTTTTGACCAACGCTGGCGTCATTCATTATTTTCAAATGGAGCGCTCGACTCGCTGGACAACGTAGAGTAGGATTCGACGCCTCAGTTAGCAATATCGAGATTTGGAATACGCCTTCCTGGGATTCACCTGGACACTATTCCATTTCGTTGATGGTGTTGCGTTTGGTGCGGTGGCTGGCGGTGGGGCTGCATTCTGAGTTCTTCTTATTGAATATTGATTATTGATGTCATGCTACTTCTTTACAGCTGACTACTGTTGATTGTTTCTGCAGCGCTATGTACTGGAATAGAATATGATGACACCAGATGTCGAACAGTGTGGCCTGTTCTCAAGGCCTCGCACGCACAGCCCAGACTGAGACTATTCTTACGCACCTCACAGCATCCTCGTGATGGGCATCCCATGTCAGACCGCTCTTTGAACAGTAACCCTCACACTGCACTGTTCGCAAGACAATCCTCTTTCCTATGAGTGAGCGCAATTCGGACGGTATTCAAGCAAGCTCTGGAGGAAATTTGGATCCGCCAGTGAGTATAATATGAGCGCATTGGAGCGAGACTGGGCAGCTGATGCATGTCAAGGAAACAACGGCGCCAGCGAGTAATGTCAAGCCCTCAGGCCCCAAAGGGCCATACGTCTTCAAGCATAAGCCCAAGTTGGAAGGCGATCCATGGGAAATCATATTTAAGTCTGAACTCGAGGCGGATACCGCGCGTTGCAATGTCTGGAAGGAGGAAGTCCAGAATCTGCTGATCTTTGTGAGTCCTTTGCAATAACGGTTTTCGACGCACTTACATTCTTTCTGAAGGCCGGTCTGTTCTCGGCTGTGGTCACGGCCTTTGTCATCGAATCATACAAATTCCTCCAACCAGATCCAATGCCGCCGTCGTCGGGCTGCTCTTCCACATTGCGACCAGCTTGAATAATTCTGCTCCATTCCCTCCATCCGTTGATCTAGCATCAATAAATGTGCCGTTCACCCAGACACCCTCTTCTGTCCGAATCAATGTCTTCTGGTTCTTTAGCCTCATCCTCTCTCTTACCACTGTCCTTGTCGGCACGATTGCCCTCCAGTGGTTGCGCGAGCATCAGTTCTATCCAAACCATTTCTCTGGACAGGAAAAGGTTGCTATCCTCCATATGCGATTGCAGGCCCTCGATGCATGGTATGTTCTGCAGATATTCTCGGGCCTTCCATTACTTCTTCAAGGAGCACTTGTCCTATTTTTGGCTGGGATAATTGATTTTTCATTGCCTCTCGGAGTGAGGCTTGCAGTGCCTGTCGCCATAGTCATTGGCCTCACATTACTATTCCTCGGTGCTACGACTGTTATTCCCACTTTCCAATGCCTCTCCTTCTTTATTCGTGACATCATTTATCCTCGCACATCAATCCCTACTCCATGTGCCTTCAAATCACCTCAGTCACAAGCTTTCCATGTGCTCATTGCACTTTTTGTGACTGGTTTTTTTCATCTCTTCCCCAGACTCGCACTTCGCAAAGTGCGGAAATATCTTTTCATCAATCCATTGCCAAACTCACTTCGTCACCTAGCCCCATCTATATATCTACTCTGGGACCCTCAAAATTGGCGATCTTGGCCCATATTTGACCAAGAATGGGCATCCTTACGAGATGCATGTCACCAGCACGTCTATGACAAGGATTGTTATCTATATAACCATCGAAATGAGTGGACCAAAGAATTTCCTCTGAGTGATGTAACCCAGGTCCTGATCAAGGCAATAAAGGAAACTCCTAGTGCCAAACATACCAAGGAGTTTCTTGAGGCAGCTGTCCTCTGTTTTGAACAGCTTTCCAAATCTGTATGGATAAATCAGCCTACTTGTTCATTTATGGACCATCAGAGAAAAGATCGCCGCAACAATTACTTTGAGCAATTGCTTTCTCTTTCTGATTGCTCTCTTTCAAAATGGCTTATTCATGGTGGCATATTCAAATTTGGCCAAGTGGATTGTACTACTTTATATGACTACATTGGCAACACAAAAACTGTGCTATTCCATCTGGATCAAATGATTTATTTTCTGCAATTGCTACAAGGCACTCACTCATCTTCCAATCTTGCCCAATATCAACTGGAATTGTGGACTCAAATAATGATGCAAGGCCATATTCTACTTCATACATCTATTCATGATTTGTCCTCCTCTATACCCACTGTCCTTGAGGTGGAGTCCTGGTATCATCCAATTCAGTCTATTGAAAATAATTGTAGGCCCATTTAATTTTTCAACAGCACTGCATATTAATTATTAAAATTTGGTCAGATCAAAAATACTCATCTGTGGTGGATATGCTCAGGGCAGTCTTTCACTCAGCTGCTCTCCACCATATTTCAGAAGATCATACCTTGCATGCCCTGTGTGCACACTCAGAAATGGCATCCAAACCCCGTGGAATGGCATCTTGGACAGCTGACTATCTGATTTGGGCAAATCAAATAGGCACAGTAGATACCCCTGGCCAGCAGCAGCTCCAGGAAATTAATGCTCAATATACCTCAATCTTCAAGTTTGTTGCTGAGCATCTTAAAGAAGAGATGTCCAACTCACCCTCAAATCTGCACGAGGATACCCCGAGTGTCATGTTCTATCAGGCATCAATTTTTATGTGGAACCTCATAGATTGGCTGCATTACAATAACTCACTCCAAACTGTCAATAGGCAATCTTCCCCAGGACTCAGGTCCTTGCTTGAAGCTCTGTGTCAGTACAGGGCTTGGACATTGGGCCAGAAGAATGATGTGCTCGAGAAACAATTCAAAGATGAGGATCATGTGCTTGCGTTTCCAAATAGAGTAAATCACTCTATTTGGAAACACAAGCGCATGGACAGATTTTCAGAGGAATGGTGGGATATTCTCTTTGAAGCTGAACACGAAATAGGCCTGGAGGCAGCAAATCCAGGTCAGTTCATTTATTCAATATTAACGAGAAATTTAAACAGGAGCATTCTACATCTAGGACCAGCTTTAATCGAAGGAAATAGCCTCGACTCTCTCCCCAGCCCCTCATTACAAGGAGCAGATACCACTGCGACTACGATGGTCACTGTTGCCATTCCGCCTGTATTGCCTGTGCCTGCCCCAGAAATCAATGCTCTCACAGCATTGAACTCATCCATCCAAAACAGTGATTGCGCTGCAAGCATCGTGCACAAAACCCCACATCCTGCATCGCCGAAACATCCTGTGCCTACCTCAGATGATCACAGTGAGGGAAAATGACAACAAGCGCTCAGTGATGGAGACTCACATGCAATTGACAACGGCAATACCACAATGATTGCGCGACCTGATCCCAATGATAGCCCTCCTTGCTCTTCCCCTCATGCGCCCACCATTGGTGAGCCAAACGAAACTCAGGAACCTGCCATTACGGAGTACACATCCCCGGCCCCATTGCCTGTGCCTGTGCAGCCTCCATCATCATCGAACGTAGCCGGCCCAGCATTGCCACACAACATCATCAACAGATTCAGCAACGCCAATGATGCAGAGGCGCATCTTCAGACCAGCAAACATCTGGCCATCGAGGTTGGCTCACCTGTACAGGACGAAGAGATCGAGGTCGTGGAGAGCGATGATCATCCACAGGGCGGCGAACTTCATACGGCGATTGAAGTTGGGCAGCCTGACGGCATTGAAGAGATCGACCACAGAGAGAGCGCTGGATCTGGCGAAGGTCCTCTGGAGGGCAAGATTGAGGTTGAAGACATCGTGGTTGAAGGATAGTAGGTTCGCGTCAATTGCATCAATCGCAGGCGATGGTTTGAGGGCCGCAGGATCGTGGAAGGCGGCTTGCAGATGTTGCTATGCATTGATGCATGAAATTCAATGGAGGAATAGGCTGATTTTTTATTTAACGAAAATGACCAAAAAAAACAACACAGGAACAAAATTTACCTTGTACAATAATATCTTCTCTTCTTTCTCTTGTACCCTCTCCCTTAACTTTCTCTTTCTTGCCCCGTCCCTTTCTCGCTGTTCCTCACGCCGATTCCGCTTAGTACGACCGGGAGGTATGTTCGTGATTCGGTATCTATTTGCTTTGATTAGCTTCCCACTTGTATGAAAATTTCATGATTTATCATACCGCTTGTGTCGTCGAAGGCAAGGAGTTGAGAGGTTCCTCGGTAAACACGAAGCGAGGTCGACTCTTTGTGAGATAACAGACGGCGTTGATGAAAATTTGACCTCGTATTTCTTCAAAAAGATGTCGACGACTGCTTTTGAGTCGTTAGACAGCTATAAAGCAGAAAAAGGCGTTGCATACCTTCAGAAAACACATTCTACCAGGCTAGTAGGCATTGTTCTTGAAATGCGAGAGACGAACAGCTCTCAATGCTGGGATAGAAGCATAGCTAGAAAGGTAGGTGAGCACACATCTTCACATTGAGATTGGAGAGCCTTCACCTCTTCCAACCATGGCACAAAACTCTTAGCGGTCGAACCACATCCTACTTCCGGTGAGTAATCTTTCTCCAATAGAATTATTTTCGTGACCGATTCAAGATATGTGCGCTGAGATTTGAGGATTTATGGCGCCATTTCCATTCTGTATGACGAGGAGATAAGTGACTGTCAGACTAAGCACATTCGAGTGAGAGAGACCTTGTCTGCGCTTTTGCGTACGTTGATTTCCACAGTAAGTCCTTGTAACAGGCAGTGTGCGAGAGGAACGGCATCAGCTAAGTTAGCAGAAGAAATTAGTAGAGCTCTCAAAGAATGCAGAACAGATGACGAGGGAGGGAGAAGGTCGAATGAGAGTAGAGAGAAGTCAATTGGAACGGAGGGAAATGTTCGAACAAACATGCGGGGTCCCGGACCGGGCATTATCGCAACTAAAGTTGCACGACTGCGAGTCTCTCATCAGCACTATCACTATTTCTTAAGCGCCTAAGGCTGGACAAAGACCATGTTGCTGTTCTCTGCAGGTGTGCTCTGAACCAATATGGCACTCTAGAGCAATTTTTGACAAGCATATAGTAGCCGACATGCCCCTCGTTCTCTCCTCTTTCCGCCAGCAAAGACGCCCGCTTCCTCCTAGTAGCACCCGTCCGTGCCAGCTTCATCGTCTTTTATGACTTAGTTCACAATCCGCAGCTTACAGAAAACCCCCTCGAGCCTGTGAATCTCATTGTTCTGTGCATTTCCCTCCACCTAATTCACATTTTGCAGCTTTCCCTCGCATCCGTCTCCAGCATCCCACCGATCCTCCTTTATCTCTAGTCCTCCGACAACGGCGCTGCCATCCCGGCCTTCACGGGTTGAGAATTCAGTCAGCGACACCATGTACTCCAGGGTTCCGGAGCATGTGAGGCCCCAGGCCCCCCGATTTGAAGGACTACTATCCAACTCGTTCCCTCCTCCCGTTCACACCCGGTTGACGAACCCTCGTTGATATCCTTGCCTTTGACCACGAAGCACTCAATGCAGCGGTATATATCGACGAAGATCTCGGTAGGACATCCTGTCATTCACAGAAAGTCAGCAAGTATGTCTCCTATTATTTCTCATTTTTGCAGACCCTTATCGAGTCTTTTTAGTCCTTTCATCCCTTCCCATCCTCCACGTATTTTCAAGAAATCTCGCGATACCAGGCTATGATTATGTGCGGGACCCGTATGAATGCAGATGTTTAACGCATCAGTAAGTAGTTTTAATTTTTGTTCTGTGTAATCCTGTCATATCAATACCAACAGATCGTACACTCATTCTCTTGCTGGATTCTCCAGCCTAGCTACTTCGCAAATGGCTTCGCCGAAAAATCACGCAGCAGCGCTCGCCTTTGAATCCCTCGAAAAGTAAGCCCCTTTACAGTTCATTCTAGCTCACTCACAGAGCTAACTAGTCACGTAATCCTGTCATATCAATACCAACAGATCGTACACTCATTCTCTTCCTGGATTTTCCCAGCCTAGCTACACAAATGGCTTCATCGAACAGTCAAGTACCAGCGCTCGTTTTCAAATGCCCTCGAAATGTAAGCCCTTTTACCATTCATCCCAGCTCACTCACGGCGGGGTTGACTAGTCTCCTTTGTCATAATCATGTCTACAATGTTCGCGAACGCCGAAAGCAGCCTCATCCACCCAGCAAGCCCACAAAACAGGTCAAGTGCATCGCTAAGATGCACTTGAACATCTCCGAAGAGCTGACTTTGGCTCGCCTGCTGCCCAAATACAACTTCGCCGCCACGTCAACGTTGTCAGTCTCGTATTCCACAAATGGCTTTGAGCAATACCTATTTTTTGTACTGGGAGGGGCTCGATTTTAGTGTGGTATGTATTTTGGGCTTCGCGATATACTTGGATGATTGAGACTGATTCTTCGTTTCAGCCTCGTTGTTTTGTAATTCTGCGTGAAAGGGTTATCTGCGCATGGATCGATGCCGGGTCTATCTTTGCCATATCAAATTGAAACGGTCGAGGCATATTGTGTGCTTGAGCTCGCGCTATGACTAGTTTGACATTGGACCAAGTTAAGAGCTCACAAATGATTCTCAACCGTCAAATCCTCAAAGGAAGACCCTCTGTTGTACCTAGGGGGTGTAAATGAGGTATTTGCGACCTATAAAAAAACAGAATGTTCTTTCTAATCGAACACTATCCTCTAGCTGCGGATGGTCTGACCTCGTGGGCGAAGACCCTTCTTAATGCTCATACATCGACGGCTGCTCGCTGGATTATAGTCTAAGCCAGTTCATGTGGGTGTATCGCAAAGCGAAGGAGCACATCCTTCGAGCGGATAACGAGCTGTGCGCGGTGCAATCAGAGTCAGGCAGGTCTGCTGGAAGGTGTTGGGAAGCGCTTGATGTGAGAGAGGCAGAACGACGTCGATTGTGCGATTTCAGAGAGGGTGGTGAGGAAGGGGAATAATACATGTCAAGGCCGCATACAAGGGAGAAAATAATTATCGCATTCGCGTTGCACGCATAGAATTTAGAGGTCATGATAAAAATATCTGGAAAGGTTTCCGCGCGTATGGAGAAGGGCGACTTGGAGGAGATGTCGAGGAGACGGCTCGGCGAATATACCGGGATGACCCGGGCCGGCCTTTTTCGAACGAGAATCCGCTGGAGGTCGCTCTCTTGGCCCCCGTTGAGTGCCTTTCCTCCGCGAAGACGGTGCTGTCGAATCTACTAGGTTTGTTCCAAGATATCATCGCTCTCGACTCTTTTCTCACAGGCAGACAGCCATCGCGTCCGTCAGCAACATGCACCCGACCCGTGCATCCCAACACCCTCAATCTCAACGTTCGACTTGAGCTTTCCTCTGCATCCTCGCCGACAATGTCTCTTGTAGGCGCTATCACGGTCTCTCCATCGTTGGATATTCTCTGCGTGAGTTCATCTCTTCGTAGCTATATTTCTCCGCTTACCTTTCGCAGCCGTAATCACCCATCCAACCCATGCCTTCAAGATTCCCCTCCCATCCTCGTCTCCCTAAGGGGCTCCTCCGTTGTTGCTAGCACCAACCTTACCTCATCTGCTTCGCGCTAAGGAGTGTATACCCGTCAATGCGAGCAGTCCGCCCCCCTTTTGAACGTGCGCCTCCTCCTTCCCTTTACGCTTTTCACATCTCGTCGCCATAATCATCCGTCCGACTTTAGCCTCATCCTGTCCTGGTCCTCCGCCGTAGTCATTCACGACGACTTCATCCATTCATCCGCTTCCTGCCTGCGCCTGAAGCTTGAAGACCTAAGGAGCGTATACTCGTCAATGCGAGCAGTTCGCCTCGCCAAGTACTGGCTTCGCCGAAACCCAGAGCATGTACCGGTCAACATGAACAGCTCGCCTCGCGTTCGAACAACCGCTCTTCCCTCCCTCCACGATTTCAGACCTTGCGCTGTCTTCCACGTTCAGCTTTACAGTGTGTGTTACGGTGTGCATCTCAGTGTCTTTGGATGCGATACGATTGAGATGAGCTCGGAATCCCCGTCCCTGGAAACCACTGGTATGTGTTGCATTCGTCGACATCTTTCCGGGTCCCTTATCAGACTCTTAGCTCTTCAATGCCTACTTCCCACCACTCGAAAATTGGATGATTGTATGCGATGATAACGAGGTGGATTGACTTGCGAAGTTTGGATGCACGTAGGTAGTGGAACCAGGTAAGCAATTTTCTTTTTCTCGTTCTGTAACTTTCGCCGATCGACGTCTTTAGTGCCGGACATCTACTCTTTGTCTACGAGCTGATTTTCATCGTCGGCGAGTATTCCAGGATAACTTCTCCTTATGCCTTTTCAAGTCAGTCTCGTCCTCATGCCTCTCCTTTTCTTCGAGCACTTTTCGCCCGAGTTAACAACCCCTTCGTCGTCTTGTCTTTTCACAGCCTTTGCAATCATTGAACCGGTCGTCTGCCACCACCGTGACGTCAACGTAGAATATCAATGCCCTACTTGACACCCATGCACTACGGACATAACACTTGGCCTCCTGTTTCCTAACAACAGCTTCGCTGCCGCTTCTCTATCATCCTCCTGCAATGACTTGGCCTTGCGTCTCGTCAGTCGCCTTGAGGAGCTTGTAAAGGTGACATAATGGGAGAGTTTGTTGTCACTGGTCCATACATCTGATTACTTTGCGTAGACCTTTAATCTTATTATCTGTTTCAGCTGGTTCTGCATTTCTTATATCTGGGGAAGCTGTCGATTGGATGCGCCGTGCTCTGTCGGGGGGAGGAAGTCGAGGACGGAAGGCTCAAGGAGGTATGTATCACCATTTGAAATGCCTCCTTTCGTCTGATCAATCCTGATTTTGTGCAGGCAGTTGCTAGTTTATGACTTCTTTCTGATATTTATGGGTGGATGTTCGCCGAACCTCTTGAGGTGAATTTCCTTCCTATATTACGAGTAACTAATGATTAATGAAGGTTTATCCTTGGACGACAACAGGAACTTCATCGACGCTCTCTGTACAGGTCCTCCGCTCCTCGATCAAGACAGACCGCATGCAACGCTGTGCCCCTCCAAAAATTTCAGCTATACCTCTTTCCGGCTGCGGCGCCGACGAATCCCTCACCCAGACCCGGCTGTCGTGTTCATCCTCGATCCACTCGGTCAGCCAATACTTGCTTCTTCAGAGGGTGCTCGAAACCCAGCCCTTTCTCTCTTGCACTTAGCGCATGATATCTATGCGGCTTTTACTCGTGTCTTGTCTTCCTTCATCGCCTCCTCTCGCTTTTTGACATTTGTCCATTTCAGCGGGGTCTGCGAGGCTACGCGGATTAGCCTCAGCGCGCACTGGGAATGACGGCAGTGAGATCGAAGAGGAAGCTCTACCTCATATCGTATAAGATGGTTTCTGCCTGCTTCTTGGGTATCTATCCCAGCTCATTGGAGCGCGATGAAAGCGGACCCGTACCATCGATAAGGATAGGTGCTGGCACAGCCACCATCATCCAACCTGTCCAACGATTTATTTTTGACTGGCACTTCTGCTGTTGGAATCTCGCCCTCATCGACGCCGACTGCCACGGACTGTCATTGAACATCAGGCTGACAAAATACTTTGCCTATGAGTGTATTCCCACTGCGCGAATCCATCTGACTACCCGCTCCGTCACCGATGCCGACTACAGATCTGAATATTCGGCGTCTTTTGATGATCACATCTCCCCTCGCCCTCATGAATAGTAATTGGATCCTAAGCCCGTGAATGTACGATCAAGGTTGGTTGACCTCCTTCGAAAGGTGTTTCGATTGTTAACAACAAGCTTGATTTCAGATGCACAGAAATGTGCGATATCGTAAACGGTTTCTTTCCTTTGTCTCCTATAGATGGGTGCGTGTAAGTGGTCCATTTTTCAAGGCCATAACTTGTCTTCTGATCGATTGCAATCTAACTTCCAGAGATGAGATAGAAGAGCTGCAGAATAATAGAGCATGCATTCTGAGTGCTTCGACCCATTTTTTGTGATTTCGAGTCTTATAAGGCGAGTATCCGCCACGCCCCTATGCGCGCGTCCGCCGTCCAATATCAAACGTTGTTCTTCGGATCAGTTGAACGACAGGATAGCCCTTGTGCTATTGCTATGACTTTCGGTTCGAGAGAGTTTTATGAAGCACGTACTGCATATCGCTTGAACCGTACCCATTTGTCACAACGCCTCTTGACACTCTGCTTTCGAGAAAACAAGCCAGCGTGAGCGGAATCAAACTGTCCATAGACTGCGGATTCGTTCATCAACAGTCGTCACGACCTCCTTTTCGACCTCGAATACACCACCTACACTCCCGCCTAGCCTCGTTGACGATGCCTGTTTTGACCAACGCTGGTGTCATTCATTATTTTCAAATGGAGTGCTCGACTCGCTGGACAACGTAGAGTAGGATTCGACGCCTCAGTTAGCAATATCGAGATTTGGAATACGCCTTCCTGGGATTCACCTGGACACTATTCCATTTCGTTGACGGTGTTGCGTTTGGTGCGATGGCTGGCGGTGGGGCTGCATTCTGAGTTCTCCTTATTGAATATTGATTATTGATGTCATGCTACTTCTTTACAGCTGACTACTGTTGATTGTATCTGCAGCGCTATGTACTGGAATAGAATATGATGACACCAGATGTCGAACAGTGTGGCCTGTTCTCAAGGCCTCGCACGCACAGCCCAGACTGAGACTATTCTTACGCACCTCACAGCATCCTCGTGATGGGCATCCCATGTCAGACCGCTCTTTGAACAGTAACCCTCACACTGCACTGTTCGCAAGACAATCCTCTTTCCTATGAGTGAGCGCAATTCGGACGGTATTCAAGCAAGCTCTGGAGGAAATTTGGATCCGCCAGTGAGTATAATATGAGCGCATTGGAGCGAGACTGGGCAGCTGATGCATGTCAAGGAAACAACGGCGCCAGCGAGTAATGTCAAGCCCTCAGGCCCCAAAGGGCCATACATCTTCAAGCATAAGCCCAAGTTGGAAGGCGATCCATGGGAAATCATATTAAGTCTGAACTCGAGGCGGATACGCGCGTTGCAATGTCTGGAAGGAGGAAGTCCAGAATCTGCTGATCTTTGTGAGTCCTTTGCAATAACGGTTTTCGATGCACTTACATTCTTTGAAGGCCGGTCTGTTCTCGCTGTGGTCACGGCCTTTGTAATCGAATCTACAAATTCCTCCAACCAGATCCCAATGCCGCCGTGTCGGGCTGCTCTTCCACATTGCAACCAGCCTCAATAATTCTGCTCCATTCCCTCCATCCATTGATCTAGCATCAATAAATACCCCCTTCTCCCAGACGTCTTCTGTCCGAATCAATGTCTTCTGGTTCTTTAGCCTCATCCTCTCTCTTACCACTGTCCTTCGGCACGATTGCCTCCAGTGGGCTGCGCGAGCATCAGTTTTATCCCAACCATTTCTCTGGAAAGGAAAAGATTGCCATCCTCCATATGCGATTGCAGGCCCTTGATGCATGCTATGTTCCTCATATATTTGCTGGACTACCATTACTTCTTCAAGGAGCACTCGTCCTATTTTTAGCGGGGATGATCGATTTTGCATTGCCTCTCGGAGTGAGGCTTGCAATCCCTGTCGCTGTAATAGTTGGTGTTACGCTACTATTCCTCGGCACTACGACTGTTCTTCCTACCTTCCAATCCCTGTCCTTCTTTGTTCGTGACATTATCTATCCTCGCACATCAGTCCCTACTCCATGTGCTTACAAGTCGCCACAATCACAGGCTTTTCGTGTGCTTGTTGCACTTCTTGTTACTGGGTTTTTCCATCTATTTCCCAGATTCTCACTTCGAAAGGCTCAACATCCATGGAACGCAGATTATATTCCATTACCAAACTCACTGTGCCACTTGGCCTCATCTATATATTTACTCTGGGACCCCCAAAACTGGCGATCTTGGCCCATATTTGATCGAGAATGGATTTCCTTATGTGATGCATGCCACAACCGCCTCCATGGCAATGATTCTAATCTGTATGAACATCAAAGGTGGTGGACCATGGAATTTCCTCTCAGTGATGTGACCCTGATCCTCCTCAAGGCAGTAAAAGAGGCTCCTGGTGCTAAACACACCAAGGAGTTTCTTGAGGCATCTATCCATTGTTTTGAACAGCTTTCCAAATCTGTATGGATCAATCGACGGACATTGTTTTTCGACCAGCGGAAAGATCGCCGCAGTAATTACTTTGAGCAATTGCTTTCTCCTTCTCATTGCTCTCTTTCAAAATGGCTTATTCATGGTAATATTTACAAGTTTGGCCAAGTGGATTCTGAGATTTTATATGACTACATGGGCGGCAAAAAGAACTGCTCTTCCATCAGGATCAAATGGCTTATTTTCTGGGATTGCTATTGGACACTCATTTATCTTCCACTCTTGCACAATACCAAGTAGAATTGTGGACTCAAATAATTATGCAAAGCCATATTCTACCTCAAACACCTATTCATGATTTCTCTTCCTCCAAACCCACTATCCTTGAGTGGAAGTCTTGGGGTTATCCAATCAAGTTAATTGATAATAATTGTAGGCCCATTTATTATGTTTTTACAGCACTACATATTAATTAGCCAAAATTTCAGATCAAAAATACTCATCTGTGGTGGATATGCTCAGTGCAGTCTTCCACTCAGCTGCTCTCCATAATATTTCAGAAGATCAGTCCTTGCATGCTCTGTGTGCACACTCAGAAATGGAATACATATCCATTGAAATAGCATTTTGGACATATAACTATCTGGGATGGGCAAATCAAATAGGCGCAGCTGATACCCTTGGCCAGCAGCAGCTCCAGGACATTGATGTTCAATATATGTCAATCTTCAAGTTTGTTTCTGAGCATCTCAAGGTGGAGATGTCCAACTCAACCTCACATCCCCGGGAAGATACCCCAAGTGTCTTGTTCTATCTGGCTTCAATCTTTATGTGGAAACTCCTAGATTGGCTGCAAGACCAGGGCTTACTCCAAGCTGCCAATAGCAAATTCTTCCCAGAACTCAGGTCTTTGCTTGACACTTTGCTGCAGTATAGGACTTGGGCATCTGGCCAGAAGAATGATGTGCTCGAGAAGCAATTTGAAAGACATGATTACTCTGTTTTCCAAGATGACCAAATGGACAGATTTTCGGATGAATGGTGGGATCTTCTCTTTGAGCTTGGTCATGAAATAGGCCTCGAGGCTGCAAATCCAGGTGAGTTCATTCATCCAATATTTACGACAATGCTAAACAGGAATAAATTATAATTGACTTCTAGGAATAACTTTAATTGAAGGAAATGGCCTCGACTCTTATCTCGGCCCCTCATTGCAAGGAGCAAATACTACCGGGACCACAATGGACACTATTGCTAGTCCGCCTGTACTGCCTGGCCCTGCACAGGAAATCAACGATCTCACAATGTTGAACCCATTCATCCAGGACAGTGATTGCGCTGCACCTATCGTGCACAAAAACCCGCATCCAGCATCGCCGATGTACCCCAGGCCTATCCACGATGGCCACGATATAGGAGAACGACAACAAATGCTCGATGATGGGAACTCACCTACGGGCGGCAATGGGAATACTACAACAAATGCGCGACCTGATCTTGATGATAGTCCTCCTCGCTTCGCCTATCATGCATCCTTCATTCAGCCGAACAAAACTCGGGAAACACAAGGCGATCAGACAATTACTGAATATACTCCCCCGGATACGTCCCCCGTGCAGTCCCCGTCGTCGTCAGTCGTCATTGACCCAGCATTGCCACACGACATCGTCAACAGATCCAGTGACGCTGATGACGCAGAGGCCCAACTTCAGACCGACAAACCTCATGTGGCCATTGAGGTTGGCTCTCTTGTACAGGACGAAAAGATCGAGGTCGCGGAGAGCGACGATCATCCCGAACTTCATACGGCGATCGAAGTCGGGCAGTCTGGCGAAATTGAAGAGGTCGAGTGCGGAGAGTGCTAGATCTGGTAGAGCTGTTACGGAGGATGAGCTTGGGGCCGAAGTCGTCGCTGGAGGGGGCTCTGCGAAATAGGCTCGCATTGTCGCGTCAATCACAGGCGATGTTTGGAGATCGAAGGTGGTATACGGAAGACGGGTTGCGGATGTTGGCATGCGATGATGCATGAATTTGGATGGTTGAACGTGGCCTGAATTTTTATCTATCGAAAACGAAACAAAAAAAGAAACAGGAATGAAAATTACTTGCTTGTACAACATTTTTTCTTCTTTCTCTTTTCTCCTTTCCCTTTCCCTCTCCTGCCCTGCCAAATTTCCTCGCTTCTCCTCATATATTAGACTCAAATGACCGATTCTGCGTAGTACGACCAGTAGCATACAGTATGTTTGTGCTTTGGTGTCTGTTTGCCTTTGATTAGCTTCTCATTCGTATGAAATTATCGTGATTCGTCATACTGCTCGCGCGTCGAAGGCAAGGTGTTGAGAGATTCCTGGGTAATCACGAAGCAAGATGGGATAATTGTGATAACGAATGGCATTGCTGGCAAATATGGCCTCGTATCTCTCCAGGAGATGTCGACGACAGCTATATTTGAACCGTTAGACAGCTAGAAAGCAGAGGAAGGAGTTGCATACCTTCAGAAAACACATTCTGCCGGGGCTACTTGGCGTCGTTCCTGAAATGCGAGCGTTGAACAGCTCTAGATTGAGCACCGGAGACGAGCGCGTGTCAAATAAATTCTGGCATTTGACAAGTAAAGTTATTTGGATTTATTAAAATCATGATGGGAGGAGCCAACCTCAACGCCGGGATGGGAGCATCGCTAGAAAAAGGGAGATGAGCATATGTCCTCACATCGACATCGGAAAGCTCAGACTGCTCAATCGTGGACAGGAAGATATCTTTGGCACCATACGCATGCTGTACCATTATAGTGAAAGGCAACTGTCAGATTAAGCGCATTCGAGCGAGATAAAGAAATCACCACTAACCTGATAACCATGTCTGCGCTTTCAAGTTTCGCGTACTTCGTTGATATTCAGAATAAGCCCTTGGCATATAGAATATGCATCAGGCAACGTACGTTAGGAAAGGCGTCAACTGGGATGAGATGCAGTAGTTGTGAGGGCGTCCGAATATGCAGAACATATATCAAGGGAGGCGAAGGTCGACGGGAGTAGAGAGAAGTTGAAAGTTGAAACGGAGAAACGAACGACATCAGCAAAAGTGGGGAATCATGATTTGCCCTGGTGATCGGCGCAATGTTTGGTAACAATGCCAAGACCAAATAAGGAGCATAAGGCTGCACAAGCCCTTGTCAGATCATCGCCGCACCGTTTTGACATTGCACAATCCTCACCAGTCTTCCACAAATCTTATCAGTATTGTGTGATCCTTACATGCCCTTCTCCGCATTTTCTTTCACTTGACAAGCCTAGATCAGGTATGTGAGTCGTGATCCCGGCGGCCCGTTGTTGATCTAATCACAAATTACAATTTTTATCCTCAATCCCTTCTCCACCTGCTGCCTCGGCTGCCCGTCGACGCTCCTCAATATTTATAATTAATGGTTTGGGGAGAATATGTGCCGGTGGATTAGCTCGTCGAGTAAATTAATTTCTACCACGTCGTTGCCGTGCTTGGGAGCCGGAGAGTCAATAAATAACGACGGAAAGAGTTCTGTAGTTTAGTGGTAAGTGTGATACTTGTACTTAAATGTGAGTGTGTACGCGCGGTCGTGAGTTCGATTGCTAGCTAAGTCAATTTCAACGATAAGTACTAAGTGTGAAATGCGAATAAGTCAGTAATCAGTTGTGTATATCTTGTGAATATCAGCTCCGAAGCAACGGGGAACGAGTAGATAAATAACCTAACAGTCAGTCAGTACAAAATTCAATTCAATTCAATAAGCAGCAAGTAGCACTAACTTGTAAGACTTACAATTGAGTTGGTTGGAAAGACCATCGGGTGAGGCCCGAGGGGCGCTTGCCTTTTATCATTTATGCCGTGAAAAACCAGCAGTATGGTGAGGCCTTATAAGGCATTGTTGATTTTAAAATACTTATATACAATGTTAAACATCGCAATCCTTGTGAACATTGCGTAAACTCTGCAATATTATAAGGCCTTTTGGTCATTGTGGCCTTATATTGAATGTGTCGATAATATGTACCTTATATTGCCCGGTAAGCTAATGCATTGATCTCACTGTTTTGCTGATGGAACGAACATCCGGGATGCCGGACCGGCCATTTTCGTAACTTCTCTTGCTCGACCGTGACTGCGAGTTTCTCATCAGCACCATCTCCTGGTCGATTGTCATTGCTACACAGAGCCGACGTTACTGCGCTCTCCAGGTATGCTCCATAGGCATACAGCGCTCTAGATCATTCGTTTTTGACAAGTATATAGCAACCGACATGCCCGTCGTTCTCTCGTCATTCCGCCAGCAATGACACGCGCTTTCTCCTAGTAGCACCCGTCGTCTCTTATGACTTTATCACGGTCTCTCCATCGTTGGATATCCTCTGCGTGAGTTCATCTCTTCGTAGCTATATGTCTCCGCTTACCTTTCGCAGCCGTAATCCCCCGTCCAACCCATGCCTTCAAGATTCCCCTCCCGTCCTCGTCTCCCTAAGGGGCTCCTCCGTCGTTGCTAGCGCCAACCTTACTTCATCCACTTCGCATTGCACCTGAAGACGCGCTAAGGAGTGTATACCCGTCAATGCGAGCAGTCCGCCCCCCTTTCGAACGACCACTCCTCCCTCCCTCTATGGTTTTCACATCGCAGCTGCCATAATCGTCCGTCCGACTTTAGCCTCATCCCGCCCTAGTTCCTCCGCCGTCGTCACCCACGACGACTTCATCTCGTCATCCGCTTCCCTCTTCCATCTGAAGACGCAAGGAGGATATACCCGTCAACGCCTCTCTTTCGAAAGGACGCCTCCCTTCCTCCACGGCCTCACACCACATACTCCCTTCCCACTTTCACTTCTCGCAGCCATAACTTCCATCGCGACTATTCCCTCATTCCGTCCTTGTTTCCACCTCGGCTCCTCCTCCATCGTCGTTCGCGCCATTCTCACCTCATCCTCTGCTCGCTCAGCACTGGCTTCAACGAAACCCGGAGCGTGTACCCGTCAACGTGAACAGTCCACCTCCCTTTCGACCGACCGTTTTTCGTTCCCTCCACGATCTCAGTCCTTGTCCTCTCTTCCACGTTTGGCCCTACAGCGTGTGTCAGTGTCTTTGGATACGATACGGTTGAGATGAGCTCGGAATCCCCGTCCCCGTCCCTCCCAAAGCTAGTATGTGTTGCATTCGTCGACACGTTTCCGGATCCCTTATCAGAAAAATTAGCTGTTCAATTCCCGATTCCTACTACTGGATAATTGAATGAATATATGCGATGATAACGAGGTGGATTGACGCGCGACACGATGTTCGGATGCATATAGGTGGTGGAACTAGGTAAGCAATTTCTTTTACTCGTTCTGTAACTTTGGCTGATAGAGACCTGTAGTTCCGGATACCTAATGTCTTTCTACGAGGTAATTTTCAGTATCGTCGAGTGTTCCGGGACAACCTCTGCTTATACCCTCCCAAATAAGTCTCATCCACGTTCCCTTTCATTTCCTACAAGCATCTCCTGCGTCAGAGCTAATGATTCTTCCTCTTCTCTTTTCCAGCTTTCGAAGTCGCTGAACCGTTTCCGTCGTCCGCCACGTCAACGTAGAAAATTAATGCCCCACCCGATAACCATGCACTAAGAGCATTATACTTGACCTCCTGTTTCCCAGTAACGGCTTCGCTGCTGACCCTTCGTCATCCTCCTGCAATGCCTTGGCTTTGCGTCTCGTCAGTCGCCTCGAGAAGCTTGGAACATGACGGAAGCGTTCGTTGTCACTGGTCCGTACATCTGCTTGCTCTACGTAGACCTCTAGTCTCATTGTCCGTTTCAGCTGGTTCTGCATCTCTTATCTCTGGGGAATGTGTCGATTATATGCGCCAAGGTGCTCTGTATGGGTGGAAGGAAATCAAGGACGGAAGGCTCAAGGAGGTATGTATCAGCCATTTGAGACTCCTCCTTTCGCCTGATCAGTCTTGATTGCGTGCAGGCAGTTGCTAGTTTATGGCTTCTTTCCGATATTTATGGGTGGATGTTCGCCGAACCTTTGAGGTGAATTTCCTTCCTATATTACGAGTAACTAATGATTAATGAAGGTTTATCCTTGGACGACAACAGGAACTTCATCGACGCTCTCTGTACAGGTCCTCCGCTCCTCGATCAAGACAGACCGCATGCAACGCTGTGCCCCTCCAAAAATTTCAGCTTTACCTCTTTCCGGCTGCGGCGCCGACGAATCCCTCACCCAGACCCGGCTGTCGTGTTCATCCTCGATCCACTCGGTCAGCCAATACTTGCTTCTTCAGAGGGTGCTCGAAACCCAGCCCTTTCTCTCTTGCACTTAGCGCATGATATCTATGCGGCTTTTACTCGCGTCTTGTCTTCCTTCATCGCCTCCTCTCGCTTTTTGACATTTGTCCATTTCAGCGGGGTCTGCGATGCTACGCGGATTAGCCTCAGCGCGCACTGGGAATGACGGCAGTGAGATCGAAGAGGAAGCTCTACCTCATATCATATAAGACGCTTTCTGCCTGCTACTGTTGGGTGTTTATCCCAGCTCATCGCAGCGCGATGATAGCGGATCCGTGCCATCGATAAGGATAGGCGCTGGCACAGCCACCACTGTTCATTCCGCCACATCGGACAATGTATTTTTGACTCCTCGCTCTCACCACTGGCACTTCTGCTGTTGGAATCACGCCCTCATCGATGCCGACAGCCACGGACTGTCATTGAACATCAGGCTGATAAAATACCTTGCCTGTGATTCTGAATGCATTCATACTACGCAAGTTCATTTGACCCTATCTGCTCCGTCAACGACGCCGACTACAGGTCTGAATGCTCAGTGTCTTTTGATGACCACATCTCCCCTCGCCCTCATTAATAGTAATTCGATCCTCAATCCGTGGATGTACGATCAAGGTCGGTGGACCTTTTTCGAAAGGTGTTTCGATTGTCAACAACAAATTTGATTTCAGATGCACAGAAATGTGCGATATCGTAAGCGATTTCTTTCCTTTGTTTCATATAGACGGGTGCGTGTATGTGGTCCCTTTTCAAGGCCATGACTTGTCTTCTGATCGATTGCAATCTAACTTCCAGAGATGAGATAGAAGAGCTGTAGAATAATAGAGCATACTTTCCGAGCGCTTCGACCCATTTTTTGTGATTTCGAGTCTTATAAGGCGAGTATCCGCCACGCCCCTATGCGCGCGTCCGCCGTCCAATATCAAACGTTGTTCTTCGGATCATTTGAACGACAGGATAGCCCTTGTGCCATTGCTACGACTTTCGGTTCTAGAGAGTTTTATGAAGCACGTACGTGGGCTGCATATCGCTTGAACCGTACCCATTTGTCACAACGCCTCTTGACACTCTGCATTTGAGAATACAAGCCAGCGATGCTTCTCTCCTGAGCGGAATCAAATTGTCCATGGACTGCGGATTCGTTCATCAACAGTCGTCACGACCTCCTTTTCGACCTCGAATACACCACCTACACTCCCGCCTAGCCTCGTTGACGACGCCTGTTTTGACCAACGCTGGCGTCATTCATTATTTTCAAACGGAGCGCGACTCGCTGGACAACGTAGAGTAGGATTCGACGCCTCAGTTAGCAATATCGAGATTTGGAATACGCCTTCCTGGGATTCACCTGGACACTATTCCATTTCGTTGACGGTGTTGCGTTTGGTGCGGTGGCTGGCGGTGGGGCTGCATTCTGAGTTCTCCTTATTGAATATTGATTATTGATGTCATGCTACTTCTTTACAACTGGCTACTGTTGATTGTATCTGCAGCGCTATGTACTGAATAGAATATGATGACACCAGATGTCGAACAGTGTGGCCTGTTCTCAAGGCCTCGCACGCACAGCCCAGACTGAGACTATTCTTACGCACCTCACAGCATCTTCGTGATGGGCATCCCATGTCAGACCGCTCTTTGAACAGTAACCCTCACACTGCACTGTTCGCAAGACAATCCTCTTTAATATGAGTGAGCGCAATTCGGACGGTACTCAAGCAAGCTCTGGAGGAAATTCGGATCCGCCAGTGAGTATAATATGAGCGCATTCGAGCGGGACTGGGCAGCTGATGCATGTCAAGGAAACAACGGCGCCAGCGAGTAATGTCAAGCCCTCAGGCCCCAAAGGGCCATACGTCTTCAAGCATAAGCCCAAGTTGGAAGGCGATCCATGGGAAATCATATTTAAGTCTGAACTCGAGGCAGATACTGCGCGTTGCAATGTCTGGAAGGAGGAAGTCCAGAATCTGCTGATCTTTGTGAGTCCTTTGCAATAACAGTTTTCGACGCACTTACATTCTTTCTGAAGGCCGGTCTGTTCTCGGCTGTGGTCACGGCCTTTGTCATCGAATCATACAAATTCCTCCAACCAGATCCCAATGCCGCTGTCATCGGGCTGCTCTTCCACATTGCGACCAGCTTGAATAATTCTGCTCCATTCCCTCCATCCGTTGATCTAGCATCAATAAATGTGCCGTTCACCCAGACACCCTCTTCTGTGCGAATCAATGTCTTCTGGTTCTTTAGCCTCATCCTCTCCCTTACCACTGTCCTTGTCGGCACGATTGCCCTCCAGTGGTTGCGCGAGCATCAGTTCTATCCAAACCATTTCTCTGGACAGGAAAAGGTTGCTATCCTCCATATGCGATTGCAGGCCCTCGATGCATGGTATGTTCCGCAGATATTCTCGGGCCTTCCATTACTTCTTCAAGGAGCACTTGTCCTATTTTTGGCTGGGATAATCGATTTCGCATTGCCTCTCGGAGTGAGGCTTGCAGTTCCTGTCGCTGTAATTGTTGGTCTTACACTGCTATTCCTCGGTGCTACAACTGTTATTCCGGCATTCCAATGCTTGTCCTTCTTTGTGCATGACCCCATCTATCCTCGCACATCAGTCCCAGCTCCATGCTCCTTCAAGTCACCTCAATCACAAGCTTTTCGCGTGCTTGTTGCACTTCTTGTTACTGGGGGTTTTTGTTTATTCCGCAAATGCACAATTCATCATACTTTTGAGGAGGGGTGGGTAAATCTATTACCAAAATCGCTGCATCATCTAGCCCCATCTATATATTCACTCTGGGACCCAAAAAACTGGCAATCTTGGCCTATATTTGATCGAGAATGGATTTCCTTACGAGATGCATGCCACCAGAACATCTATGACAATAATCCTTATCTATATGAACATCAACAATGCTGGAATGTAGAATTTCCTCTCAGTGATGTGACACAGGCCTTGCTTAAGGCAGTAAAAGAGACTTCTAGTGCCAAACATACCAAGGAGTTTTTTGAGGCAGCATTCCATTGTTTTGAACAGCTTTCTAAATCTGTATGGACAAACCAGGAAAACCATTTATATGTTGAATGGAGAAAGGACCGCCGCAACAATTACTTTGAGCAATTGCTTTCCCCTTCTCATTGCTCTCTTTCAAAATGGCTTATCCATGGTAATGTTTACAAGTTTGGCCAAGTGGATTCTGATATTTTATATGACTACATTGGTGGCACAAAAACTCTGCTATTCCATCAGGATCAAATGGCTTATTTTCTGGATTGCTATTGGACACTCGTTCATCTTCCACTTTTGCCCAATACCAAGTAGAATTGTGGACACAAATAATCATGCAAAGCCATATTCTACCTCAAACACCTATTCATGATTTCTCTTTCTCTACACCCACTATCCTTGAGTGGAACTCTTGGTTTTATCCAATCAAGTTTATTGAAAATAACTGTAGGCCCATTTATTATGTTTCTACAGCACTGCATATTAATCATCAAAATTGTTCAGACCAAAAATATTCATCTGTATTGGATATGCTTAGTGCAGTCTTCCACTCAGCTGCTCTCCATAATATTTCAGAAGATCAGTCTTTGCAGGCCCTCTGTACACACCCCAGCATGGAATATATACTTTCTCATATAACATCTTGGACAGATGACTATCTGCAATGAGAAAACCAAATAGGCACAGCAAATACCCTTGGCCAGCAGCAGCTCCAGGAAATTGATGCTCAATATACCTCAATCTTCAAGTTTGTTGCTGAGCATCTCAAGAAAGAGATGTCCAACTCAGCCTCACATCCCCACGAGGATACTCCAAGTGTCTTGTTCTATCTGGCCTCAATCTTTATGTGGAACATCCTCAAACGGGTGCATTTCAGTCGTCATGATTTGTCCCAAAGTGTCAACATCAGATTCTCACCAGGACTCAAGTCTTTACTTGAAGCTCTGCTGCAGTATAGGACTTGGACATCTGGTCGGAAGAATGAATTACTCGAGAAACAATTCAATTACCACTTCTTGAAGGATTACTCTCTTTGGAAAAGCAACGATGCGGTCAGATTTTCAGCGGAATGGTGGGATATTCTCTGTGAGCTTGGTCATGAAATAGGCCTAGAGGCAGCAGATCCAGGCGAGTTCATTCATTCAATATAAGCTACGAAGCTAAACATGAATAATAAATGCCTAGGAACAAATTTAATTGAAGGAAATGGCCCCGATTCTTTCCCCTGCCCCTCATCACAAGGAGCAGATAACACCAGGATGACAATGGTCACTGTTGCCATTCCACCTGTATTGCCTATGCCTGCCCCAAAAATCAATGATCTCACAGCATTGAACCCAGCCGTCCAAAACAGTGATCGAGTTGCAAGCGTCGTGCACGAAAACCTGCCGGCAGCATCGCCGATGTACCCCGGGCCTATCCACAACGATCACGACGTGAGAGAACAACAAACGTTTGGTGGCGGGGACTCACCTACGGCCGACAATTGGAATACTACAGCAAATACGCGACCTGATCTTGATGATAGTCCTCGCTTCGCCTCTCATGCGTCCTTTGTTCAGCCGAACGAAACTCGGGAAACAAAAGGCGATCAGACAATTACTGAATATACTCCCCCGGATACATCCCCATGCAGTCCCGTCGTCGTCAGTCGTCATCGGCCCAGCATTGCCACACGACATCGTCAACAGATCCAGTGACACTGATGATGCAGAGGCCCAACTTCAGACTGACAAACCTCATGTGGCCATTGAGGTTGGCTCGCTTGTACAGGACGAAAAGATCGAGGTCGCGGAGAGCGACGATCATCCCGAACTTCGTACGGCGATCGAAGTCGGGCAGTCTGGCGAAATTGAAGAGATCGAGCGCGGAGAGTGCTAGATCTGGCAGAGCTGTTACGGAGGACGAGCCTGGGGCCGAAGTCGTCGCTGGAGGGGGCTCTGCGAAATAGGCTCGCATTGTCGCGTCAATTACAGGCGATGTTTGGAGATCGAAGGTGGTATACGGAAGACGGGTTGCGGATGTTGGCATGCGATGATGCATGAATTTGGATGGTTGAACGTGGCCTGAATTTTTATCTATCGAAACGAAAAAAAAAAAAAAGAAACAGGAATGAAAATTACTTGCTTGTACAACATTTTTTCTTCTTTCTCTTTTCTCCTTTCCCTTTCCCTCTCCTGCCCTGCCAAATTTCCTCGCTTCTCCTCATATATTAGACTCAAATGACCGATTCTGCGTAGTACGACCAGTAGCATACAGTATGTTTCGTGCTTTGGTGTCTGTTTGCCTTTGATTAGCTTCTCATTCGTATGAAATTATCGTGATTCGTCATACTGCTCGCGCGTCGAAGGCAAGGTGTTGAGAGATTCCTGGGTAATCACGAAGCAAGATGGGATAATTGTGATAACGAATGGCATTGCTGGCAAATATGGCCTCGTATCTCTCCAGGAGATGTCGACGACAGCTATATTTGAACCGTTAGACAGCTAGAAAGCAGAGGAAGGAGTTGCATACCTTCAGAAAACACATTCTGCCGGGGCTACTTGGCGTCGTTCCTGAAATGCGAGCGTTGAACAGCTCTAGATTGAGCACCGGAGACGAGCGCGTGTCAAATAAATTCTGGCATTTGACAAGTAAAGTTATTTGGATTTATTAAAATCATGATGGGAGGAGCCAACCTCAACGCCGGGATGGGAGCATCGCTAGAAAAAGGGAGATGAGCATATGTCCTCACATCGACATCGGAAAGCTCAGACCGCTCAATCGTGGACAGGAAGATATCTTTGGCACCATACGCGTGCTGTACCATTATAGTGAAAAGCAACTGTCAGACTGAGCGCATTCCAGCGAGATAAAGAAATCGCCACTAACCTGATAACCATGTCTGCGCTTTCAAGTTTCGCGTACTTCGTTGATATTCAGAATAAGCCCTTGACATATATGCATCAGGCAACGTACGTTAGGAAAGGCATAAATTGGGATGAGATGCAGGAGGTGTGAGACCACCTGAAAACACAGAATGGATGTCAAGGGAGGCGAAGGTCGACGAGAGTAGAGAGCATTGAAACGGAGGGAAACGTTAGAACAAACATCCGGGATCCCGGACCGGCCATTTTCGTAACTTCTTGCTCGCGAGAGACTGCGAGTCTCTCATCAGCACCATCTCCTGGTCGATTGTCATTGCTACACAGATCCGACGTTACTGCATGTTACTGCGCTCTCCAAGTATGCTCCATAGGCATACGGCGCTCTAGAACAATTTCTGACAAACATATAGCAGCCGACATGCCCGTCGTTCCCTCGTCGTTCCGCCAGCAATGACACGCGCTTTCTCCTAGTAGCACCCATCGTCTCTTATGACTTAGTCCGCAATTCTCAGCGATTGAGGGCCCTTTGCGTGAGTCTATCTCGCTTGTATGTTCTCTTCCATCCTCAAGGCCTCACGCACGCGTCTTGCAGCTCTCCCTCGCATCCGTCTCCAGCATCCTACCAACCCTCGTCTATCTCTAGTCCTCCGACAATGGCGCAGTTATCCCATCCTCTATGCGTTGAGAAATGAGTCGGCGACACCATGTACTCCAGGGGTCCGAAGCATGTGAGGCACCAGCCCCCTGATTTGAAGGACTACTATCCAACTCGTTCCCTCCTCCCGTTCACACCCGGTTGACGAACCCTCATTGATATCCTTGCCTCTGATCACGAAGCACTCAATGCGGCGGTATATATCGACGAAGAGCTCGGTGGGATGTCTTGTTATTCGCTTTAAATTGGACGGTATGTCGTTTGTTATTACCCATTTCCGCAGACCCTTATCGAGTTTGTTTAGTCCTTTCATCCCTCCCTATCCTCCATGTATTTGGAGGAAATCTCGCGATTCCAGGCTATGATTATGTGCGGGACTCGTATGAGTGCATACGTTTAACGCATCAGTAAGTAGTTTTAATTTTTGTTCTGTGTAATCCTGTCATATCAATACTAACAGATCGTACACTCATTCTCTTGCTGGATTCTCCCAGCCTAGCTACTTCGCAAATGGCTTCGTCAACAAATCACGCAGCAGCGCTCGTCTTTGAATGGCCTCGAAAAGTAAGCCCTTTTACCGTTTATCCCAGCTCACTCACGACGGGGTTAACTAGTCACCTTTGCCGCAGTCCTGTCTACAATCTTCGTGAATGCCGAAAGCAGCCTCATCCACCCAGCAAGCCCACAAAACAGCCCAAGTGCATTGCTAAGATGCACTTGAACATCTCCGAAGAGCTGACTTCGGCTCGCCTGCTGCCCAAATACAACTTCGCCGCCACGTCAACGTTGTCAGTCTCGTATTCCACCAATAGGGGAGGTCAGGGTTGGGAAAAACAAGACGATTCACAAAACGATTCAGCGTCGATTCTGACCAGAATCGATTTCTCCAGAATCGTGGGAAAAGCGTGAATCGCCCCAGAATCTGAATCGTTTCCTGTTGCGACTCCAGAGTCGCAACAACACTCAGAATCGCGATTCTGGAAACACGATTCTGGCTCTATGTTCACTGCCTGCCGCTATGTATCTTATCTCTATGCTAAGTACATAGATTTACATATTAAAAATAACTTTATTTTACAAGTCAAGTGACTCTAGGCAAATTTTCGGTGCCGCACTCAATTCTTCGTCTACCATCGCTGTTACTGGGCCCTCCACCTATACGCTCTGCTCTTTTCTAAGTATCATGGCACGCAAGCAAGCACATCAGCCTCCTGAAAAATCAATGAAGCCACCAGTGAAACCTCGTCTTACTCGCTCCAAGAAGAGTGCAGCCCCAGTGGAACCCGATGCAGAAGAGGACTCGTCGCCTGAGCTTGATGACCCAGAGGCCTCTGCAAAGTGCAAAATTGAGTAAGTATCCAATTTTTGTGCAGTATACATGGTAGTAACTCAAAGAGCAAGTTGGTCAGACGAGAAAATCAATTTCACACTGCTCAATGCAATCACCAATGACGATGACATTAAACAAGGTTTGTACCCAGTACCTGGTGGCGCGATGACTTCCCTCAAGCAAGGTGGCATGAAGAAGACCAAATGGCAATGGAAACTTGCCATTGCTGTCTTCGAAAACCACGCAATCTATGGCCCTTCTTTTCGGGAGACTCTGAACTGTTCAGAAACCAAGGTCGCGTCCAAACTCCAAGCAATATGGGCCGCTAAAATCAAGAACAGGCTCAAGAGGTAAGCTTATCATATCACCTTTGTCTTTGCTAACAATGTATGATTTGTAGAATGTCTGATATCACCCGGGAACATATACAAACATTGGGGCAGACGGGCGAAGGGATCATGCGCTCAGAAGACGTTGATATGTCACTAAACAATCATTTTACCAACAAATGGGGTGAGTTCAAACCTGACTGAGTCCTACGTCTTTACAGAGAACCCCAATTTATGCCTTGAATTTTGCGTAGCTGAGATCACCGCAGACTGTCCATGGTTTTTGTCCATGCGTAGTCTCATTGCTGCTCGCCCAAACCTCATTCCTACGGGGATTGGAAATAGCTCTACTGATATAGACCTGACCATATCAAATAACGAGTCATCTGAAGCTGACGTTGGACCATCCGATTTCGACTGTGAGCAAGATACTGCGACCTCAGATAGCGGCTACCCGAGCCATGGATTCCTTGATGATGATGTTGCTAATGAGCTAGAGATGTCTGACATTGAGGATGAACTCCTTGCTGAGCCGGTTGTAGAACAGCCTCAGGTACCAGACAAGGTGAGTCGCTTTTCTGAAATTTCAATGGTCAAAACTTACCATTCTAATAGACGAAAAAACGGAAGCACCTCATAGGTGAATCTGAGGTCAACAACATTGATATCAATCCAGACATCAAGCCCGTCATCAAGAAAGGTCCTCGCCCTGGCACTTCAAAGCCTGCGGCGCCAACTGCGGCCATCAAAAAAAAGTCTCGCCTCGAGGAGTTTGGCGCCGTTGCTCAAGCAGAGGAGATAACGCGGCAGAAGGAAATCGACCTCAACCAAGCAAAGGTCAATGCCCTCAAGTACGTCAAGTCTGAGCGGGCCCAACTTCAACGGGATATCATCCAAGCAAAATTAGCGAAAGAAAATATGAAGCTTCAGATCAAGAAGGACGTTGCCATTGAGAGTATGCGGTTGAAGCACCAGTTCAAGTTGGAGCAACTCCGTCTCAAGGCTGGGCGCGAAACCAGTATGTCTTCTGCACCCTTGGGCCTCTGACTGTCACGAGATGTCTAATAGTATTTTTATTTGGTAGGAGCTCCATCGTCATCAACATTTGATCCTTTCTCCCAGGCTGGACCCTCTACCATGGCTTCGGTGACTGCTCAAGCACCTGATGGAGAGTTTGATCCTTTCCGCTTCACACATGACGATCAGGGTGACTTTGGGACGGTAGATAATACATTCTTGTAGATTATAATTTTGTTCGCATAACTTATATTATAATTTATATTTCAGTCAGAATCCTCTGCGGAACTATCTTGTCCATGTTCTCGTCGCATGTGCCGTTCCCTCCGTGCCAGCTTGTGCTGAAGAAGAGCAGTCTTGAGATGCTCCCGGCGTGCCTTCCCTGCAGCTAAGGATGTTGTGCGTGTTTGATGGCCAATGTGATTTGAACGGGGAGGAATGAAAGGAAGTTGTTCACCGTCACTTTCTGTGGAGAGGCCTTGTAGAATAAAAGGGTCCTCATCAGCGGAGCTAGCCTCTCCTGCAAGAGTGCGCTCTTGAGCTTCGCAGTCCATAGCGAAGCTGTGCAGCCCAATACAGCTGACTACCCAGTACGTTGCAAATTTATGACTGCCTTCATCGACAATATTGACTCGAAGTCCCTTGAGTGATTGAAAGCGCCCTTTTAGAAAGCCAATTGCATGTTCTGAACGTATTCGCACCATCGAGACATGGTTGTTGTATTGTGCATTTTCCAGCAGGTCCGAGTCGGGTTTCTTATATGGTGCAACTACCCAGACGTCAATCTGATCACACCCTAATTATTAGAGAAGAGAGACAGTGATATGTAGAAGTAGAAATACGGACAGGGTAAGCCGAATCTGCCCAAATAAACTCATTCTCGTTAAAGATAGCAGCGTGTTCAGAATGAATGTAGGTCTTCTCCCATGCTGTTGCATCGTGAGTACTTCCCGTGAAGCCGTACCCATAGTCAATGATACGGAGATTTGGCAAATTGATAATCTGCGAGGTAATGTTGATTAATATTTTGCAAATAAAAAGAAGGAGGAGAAGTACTTGTATATTCAGAGAATAATTACATTTCCTGTCGAAATAGCTCTCACCATACCAGAATGGCTTGTCAAAGAGAGGTACTAGTGTACCGTCAACCATACACCATCCATCACGCCACGCTTTGCAAGAGTGGTCTTCAACCCATTTCTTGGCCTTCTCTTTTTCCGTCTCACTGGGAAGGCGCACTGCATGAGCCATGAACTCCTTGTCCAAGATCGCCATCATAACCCTTCGTGTCACTAGCAAGACAGTCCCTTTTCCATACCCAGACCATCGAGCAACCTTGCTGATTCCAGCAGCATTCCCAAAATGTCCGAAACGATACAAAACAATTGCCAGCTGATCTTCGAGGGGCATCTGTCCATTTGCAGAGTTGTTGTGAAAAACTGGGTGTGCAGAGAGACGGTCCACCATTTGGTCAAATGTTGTAGGACTGACACGCAAATACAGGCGAAAATCTGCTGGACGTTCGTGCTTGTCAACTTCAAGAATTTTGCGCATTTCAGCTGTAGATCGTTGGATGTTCTTGCGTGGGTGCATATATCATGACTTGTACAGTTTCTGGACACTCTTTCGAACAAAGCGACCTATATTTCGTGTTATGCTGCTTTTGTTGGTCATTACAAAATCAGAATCATCACCGCTGCTCCACTCCTCCTCTATATCTGCATCAAAACCCCCCTCCGAGTCTGAGCTTGAGTCCAAGTTGATTGCTGCATCTGATGACGTTGATTCGGAGGACTGACTGCTTGCATCGGTGTCCACATTACTAGAGGAATAGTAAGCGTTCAATGAAAAAAATTCAATTGACTCATTGCTGAAGTTGAATTCAGACTGGAATGCAGAACTGGCTTCCATCCCATCTCCCAGTGAGTTCAGTTGAGAGCTTGATGTATCAGAGGAAGAGGAAGGTGTATCGCTAGCCATGGGATCAGACTCGGAGGTACTGAGACTCGGAGTGTCGATATCGATATCAACGTCAGATGACATGATGACTGGCAATGGTTCCAACTGGACTCGTCGCTGAAGCCGGCGAGCGCGGATCTTTTGACGAGCTTGATCGACTTTATAGTAGTATAGGAAGGAGCGTATGAAGTTGTTGACATCCCTTTGACGGGAAGTACGACGAGGCATGATGACGGTTGGATGACAGTCAGTCAAGAGTGGTAAAAACCCAGTTAACAGTGATCTTATCTTTGTCTTATCTATGAAATCTAATCTAATCTGGTCTGCTTCTACTTGGAATTTATTTATCTGACAGAAAATCGATGCAGAATCGACGCAGAATCGATGTGGAATCCTGCGAAACAAGTGGGGGGTTCAGAGCTGATGTCCGATTCTGAGTCGATTCTGAGTCAAAATCGGACTGGGAATCGACTTGAGAATCGTCGCAGAATCGTCGCAGAATCGACTGATTTCTTCAACCCTGACCTCCCCTAATGGCTTTGAGCAATACCTATTTTTTGTTCTGAGAGGGGCTCGATTTCGGCATGGTATGTGTTTTGGGCTTCGCAATATACTTGGATGATTGAGACTGATTCTTCGTTTCAGCCTCGTTGTTTTGTAACTCTGCGTGAAAGGGTTATCTGCGCATGGATCGACGCCGGGTCTATCTTTGCCATATCAAATTAAAACGGTCGAGGCATATTGTGCGCTTGAGCTCGCGCTATGACTAGTTTGAAATTGGACCAAGTTAAGAGCCCGCAAATGATTGTCAACCGTCCAATCTTCAAAGGAAGACCCTCTGTCGTACCTAGGGGGTGTAAATGAGGTATTTGCGACCTAAAAAAAAACAGAATGTTCTTTCTAACCAAACGCTATCCTCTAGCTGCAGATGGTCTGACCTCGTGGGCGAAGACCCTTCTTAATGCTCATACATCGACGGCTGCTCGCTGGATTATAGCCAGTTCATGTGGGTGTATCGCAAAGCGAAGGAGCACATCCTTCGAGCGGATAACGAGCTGTGCGCGCCACGATCAGAGTCAGGGCAGGTCTGCTGGAAGGTGTTGGGAACGCGCTTGATGTGAGAGAGGCAGAACGACGTCGATTGTGCGATTTCAGAGAGGGTGGTGAGGAAGGGGGAATAATACATGTCAAGGCCGCATACAAGGGAGAAAATAATTATCGCATTCGCGTTGCACGCATAGAATTTAGAGGTCATGATAAAAGATATCTGGAAAGGTTTCTGCGGCGTATGGAGAAGGGGCGACTTGGAGGAGATGTCGAGGAGACGGCTCGGCGAATATACCGGGATGACCCGGGCCGGCCTTGTTCGAACGAGAATCCGCTGGAGGTCGCTCTCTTGGACCCCGTCGAGTGCCTTTCCTCCGCGAAGACGGTGCTGTCGAATCCACTAGATGTGTGTCCCAGGATATCGTTGCTCTCGATTCCTTTCTCATAGGCAGGCAGCCATCGTTGTTCGTCAGCAACATGCCCCCGACCCGTGCATCCCAACATCTCAATCTCAACGTTCGACTTGAGCTTTCCTCTGCATCCTCGCCGACAATGTCTCTTGTAGGCGCTATCACGGTCTCTCCATCGTTGGATATCCTCTGCGTGAGTTCATCTCTTCGTAGCTATATGTCTCCGCTTACATCCTGCAGCCGTAATCCCCCGTCCAACCCATGCCTTCAAGATTCCCCTCCCGTCCTCGTCTCCCTAAGGGGCTCCTCCGTCGTTGCTAGCGCCAACCTTACCTCATCTGCTTCGCGTTGCACCTGAAGACGCGCTAAGGAATGTATACCCGTCAATGCGAGCAGTCCGCCCCCCTTTCGAACGAGCGCCTCCTCCTTCCCTTTACGCTTTTCACATCTCGTCGCCATAATCATCCGTCCGACTTTAGCCTCATCCCGCCCTGGTCCTCCGCCGTAGTCATTCACGACGACTTCATCCATTCATCCGCTTCCCGCCTGCGCCTGAAGCTTGAAGACCTAAGGAGCGTATACTCGTCAATGCGAGCAGTTCGCCTCGCCAAGTACTGGCTTCGCCGAAACCCAGAGCATGTACCGGTCAACATGAACAGCTCGCCTCGCGTTCGAACAACCGCTCTTCCCTCCCTCCACGATTTCAGACCTTGCGCTGTCATCCACGTTCGGCTTTACAGTGTGTGTTGCGGTGTGCATCTCAGTGTCTTTGGATGCGATACGATTGAGATGAGCTCGGAATCCCCGTCCCTGGAAACCACTGGTATGTGTTGCATTCGTCGACACGTTTCCGGATCCCTTATCAGAAAAATTAGCTGTTCAATTCCCGATTCCTACTACTGGATAATTGAATGAATGTATGCGATGAGAACGAGGTGGAGTAACGCGCTTGCGCGATGCTTGAATGCATATAGATAGTGGAATCAGATGAGACTTTTTCTTTTTCTCGTTCTGTAACTTTCGCCGATCGACGTCTTTAGTGCCGGACATCTACTCTTTGTCTACGAGCCGATTTTCATCGTTGTCGAGTGTTCCAGGACAACCTCCGCATATACCTTCTCAAAGTAAGTCTCGTCCTCGCACCTCTCCATTTCGTCAAGCATCTGCGTTGGAGCTAACGATTTTTCTTTCCCCGTCCTTTTGTGTCTTCAAGAGTCGCTGAACGGGTTCTGTCCGTCCGCCACGTCAACGTAGAAAATCAATGCCCCACCCGATAACCATGCACTAAGAGCATCGCACGCGGACTCTGTTTCCCAACAGCGCCTTCGCTGTCGCTCCTCTATCATTCTCCTGCAATGCCCTTCCCTTGCGTCTCGTCAGTCGCCTCGAGAAGCTTGGAACATGACGGAAGTATTCGTTGTCGTTGGTCCGTACATCTGATTGCTCCACGTAGACCTTGAGTCTTATTATCTGTTACAGCTGGTTCTGCATATCTTATCTCTGGGGAATGTGTCGATTATATGCGCCAAGGTGCACTGTACGGTGGAAGGAAATCGAGGGCGGAATGCTCAAGGAGGTATGTATCAGCCATTTTAGATGCCTCCTTCCGTCTGATCAATCCTGATTTCGTGCAGGCAGTTGCTAGTTTATGACTTCTTTCCGATATTTATGGGTGGATGTTCGCCGAACCTCTTGAGGTGAATTTCCTTCCTATATTACGAGTAACTAATGATTAATGAAGGTTTATCCTTGGACGACAACAGGAACTTCATCGACGCTCTCTGTACAGGTCCTCCGCTCCTCGATCAAGACAGACCGCATGCAACGCTGTGCCCCTCCAAAAATTTCAGCTATACCTCTTTCCGGCTGCGGCGCCGACGAATCCCTCACCCAGACCCGGCTGTCGTGTTCATCCTCGATCCACTCGGTCAGCCAATACTTGCTTCTTCAGAGGGTGCTCGAAACCCAGCCCTTTCTCTCTTGCACTTAGCGCATGATATCTATGCGGCTTTTACTCGCGTCTTGTCTTCCTTCATCGCCTCCTCTCGCTTTTTGACATTTGTCCATTTCAGCGGGGTCTGCGATGCTACGCGGATTAGCCTCAGCGCGCACTGGGAATGACGGCAGCGAGATCGAAGAAGAGGCTCTGCTCCAGATCGTATAAGGCGATTTCTGCTCACCTCTCTTGGGTATTTATCCCAGCACATCGCAGCGCGATGATGGCGGATCCGTGCCATCGATAAGGATAGGCGCTGGCACAGCCACCATCATCCAAGCTGTCTCGATTTATTTTTGACTCGTAGCTCCCTCATCGACGCCGACAGCCACGGGCTGTCACTGAATGTCATGCTGAGAAAATACTTTGCCTATTAATGCATTCCCACTACAGGAATCCATCTGACCCTACACGGTCCGTCGGCGACGTCGACTACAGATCTGAGTGCTCACCGTCTTTTGACGGCCACGTCTTCCCTTGCCCTCGCTGATAGTAGTTGCATGACTTTCAAGTCCTTGGGTGGACGGTGGTTGGTAGACCTCCTTAGAAAGGTGTTTCCAGCCAGCGAAGTCTCGCGGCGTTTCGACTGTTAACATATGCGCGAATATGTGCGATATCGTAGATGGTTTGTTTCTTACTTTCTAGACATGTGAGTGGCCTTTTTCGAGCTCATAACCTGTCTTTTGATCGATTGCGATGTTAGGTCCAGAGATCTGAGATAGAAGACCTGCAGAGTTATAGAGTGTATTTTCGGAGCGCTTCGATCGATTTTTTTTTTGCGTTTGAGTTTTATGAGGCAAGTATCCGCCGTATTCGCGTCTCTACGCATCCATTATCTAACGTGCTTCTTTGGATCAGTTGAACAATGGGATAACCATTTGCTGGCACTGCTGTGACTCTTGGTTCTCGACAGTTCGAAGCATACACATGGGTAGTGTAGCCTTGAAGTAAAACCACTACTTCGGCATGCTGGCTCGCAAATACAACGCCTCTCGATGCCCTGCTTTTGCCGATACAGGCCAGCCAAATCATTCACATTATTAACAGATTATCGGTTCATCCTCAGCACCGTCGACAGTTTCCACCTCATTGGCAACCTCGAGTACCCCACATTTGCTTTGTTCTATTGACCTTGACGACGCTGACATATTTTCCATTATCGTCCAACGAAGGGCGTCAAATTATTGACTCTCTGGGCAACGAGGAGCGGGAGCCACAATTCCGCACATTGAGCGACGTACTTCCACTGCTATCTGATTCAGACCTCGTAAGAAAATATACCTTCCCCGCACCTCTCACTGATTCAGTTAGCATTGTCAAGATTCGGAATACGCCTCTTTTGGATTTACTTGGAAAGTAGAGAAGCTTTTATTCTATTTAATTGATGGTGTCGCGTTTGGTGCGCTAGCAGGCGCTGGATCGGCATTCTCAGCTGCCTTAACTAATTATTGATTTCATGTCACTATGTAATATGCTTGTTTACAACAGACTACGATCGACTGTATCTTCCGTGCTATGTATTGAATAGAATACGATGCTACCACATCATGATGTCGAACAGCTCTGCCTGCCTCACACACAGTCCAGGCTATTCTTACGCACCTCACAGCATCCTCGTGGGCGTGCCACGTCAGACCGCTCTTTAAACAACACCCTCATACTACACTGTTTGTAAGACAATCCTCTCTCCTATGAGTGAACACAATTCGGACAATACTCAAGCAAACTCTGGAGGAAATCTAGATCCGCCAGTGAGTATAATGTGAGCGCATTCGAGCGAGACTGCGCATCTAACGCATATCAAGGAAACAACGGAGAGTAATGCAAAACCCTCTGAATCAGATTCCGAAGCTCCCTACATCTTCAAGCATAAACCCAAGGTGGAAGGCGATCCATGGGAAATAATATTGAAGCCTGAACTCGAGGCGGATACCGCGCGTTGCAATGTCTGGAAGGAGGAAGTCCAGAATCTGCTGATCTTTGTGAGTCCTTTGCAATAACGGTTTTCGATGCATTTTCATTCTTTGAAGGCCGGTCTGTTCTCCGCTGTGGTCACGGCCTTTGTAATCGAATCCTACAAATTCCTCCAACCAGATCCCAATGCCGCCGTTGTCGGGCTGCTCTTCCACATTGCAATCAGCCTCAATAATTCTGCTCCATTCCCTCCGTCCATTGATCTAGCATCATTAAATACCCCCTTCTCCCAGACGTCCTCTTCTGTCCGAATCAATGTCTTCTGGTTCTTTAGCCTCATCCTCTCTCTTACCACTGTCCTCATTGGCACGATTGCTCTCCAGTGGCTGCGCGAACATCAGTTTTATCCCAACCATTTCTCTGGACAGGAAAAGGTTGCCATCCTCCATATGCGATCGCAAGCCCTCGATGCATGGTATGTTCCACAGATATTTGCGGGACTTCCCTTGCTTCTTCAAGGAGCACTCGTTCTATTTTTGGCGGGGATGATCGATTTTTCATTGCCTCTCGGAGCGAGGCTTGCAGTTCCTGTCGCTGTAATCGTTGGTCTCACACTACTTTTCCTCGGCGCTACAACTGTTATTCCCGCATTCCAATGCCTGTCCTTCTTCATTCGTGACATCGTCTACCCTCGTAAATCTGTCCCTACCCCATGTGCTTACAAGTCGCCTCAATCACAAGCTTTTCGAGTGCTTGTTGGGCTTCTTGTTACTGGTTTTTTTCATCTATTCCCCAAACTTGGACTTCGCCAAGACCAGTGGGAAAATGATATCAATCCATTGCCAAATTCACTGCGCCACCTAGCCCCATCTATCTATTTACTCTGGGGCTCCAAAAACTGGCGATCTTGGCCCATATTTGATCGAGAATGGATTTCCTTACGAGATGCATGCCACAACCGCCTCCATGGCAATGATTCTAATCTGTATGAACATCGAAGGTGGTGGACCATGGAATTTCCTCTCAGTGATGTGACCCTGATCCTCCTCAAGGCAGTAAAAGAGGCTCCTGGTGCTAAACACACCAAGGAGTTTCTTGAGGCATCTATCCATTGTTTTGAACAGCTTTCCAAATCTGTATGGATCAATCGACGGACATTGTTTTCGACCAGCGGAAAGATCGCCGCAGTAATTACTTTGAGCAATTGCTTTCTCCTTCTCATTGCTCTCTTTCAAAATGGCTTATTCATGGTAATATTTACAAGTTTGGCCAAGTGGATTCTGAGATTTATATGACTACATGGGCGGCACAAAAGAACTGCTCTTCCATCAGGATCAAATGGCTTATTTTCTGGGATTGCTATTGGACACTCATTTATCTTCCACTCTTGCACAATACCAAGTAGAATTGTGGACTCAAATAATTATGCAAAGCCATATTCTACCTCAAACACCTATTCATGATTTCTCTTCCTCCAAACCCACTATCCTTGAGTGGAAGTCTTGGGTTATCCAATCAAGTTAATTGATAATAATTGTAGGCCCATTTATTATGTTTTTACAGCACTACATATTAATTAGCCAAAATTTCAGATCAAAAATACTCATCTGTGGTGGATATGCTCAGTGCAGTCTTCCACTCAGCTGCTCTCCATAATATTTCAGAAGATCAGTCCTTGCATGCTCTGTGTGCACACTCAAAAATGGAATACATATCCATTGAAATAGCATTTTGGACATATGACTATCTGGGATGGGCAAATCAAATAGGCGCAGCTGATACCCTTGGCCAGCAGCAGCTCCAGGACATTGATGTTCAATATATGTCAATCTTCAAGTTTGTTTCTGAGCATCTCAAGGTGGAGATGTCCAACTCAACCTCACATCCCCAGGAGGATACTCCAAGTGTCTTGTTCCATCTGGCCTCAATCTTTATGTGGAACATCCTCAAACGGGTGCATTTCAGTCGTCATGATTTGTCCCAAAGTGTCAACATCAGATTCTCACCAGGACTCAGGTCTTTGCTTGAAGCTCTGCTGCATTATAGGACTTGGACATCTGGCCGGAAGAATGAATTACTCGAGAAACAATTTGAATACCACTTCTTGAAGGGTTACTCTCTTTGGAAAAGCAATGATGTGGTCAGATTTTCAGCGGAATGGTGGGATATTCTCTGTGAGCTTGGTCATGAAATAGGCCTAGAGGCAGCAGATCCAGGCGAGTTCATTCATTCAATATAAGCTACGAAGCTAAACATGATTAATAAATGCCTAGGAACAAATTTAATTGAAGGAAATGGCCCCGATTCTTTTCCCTGCCCCTCATCACAAGGAGCAGATAACACCAGGATGACAATGGCCCTCACTGTTGCCATTCCACCTGTATTGCCTATGCCTGCCCCAAAAATCAATGATCTCACAGCATTGAACCCAGCCGTCCAAAACAGTGAACGAGTTGCAAGCGTCGTGCACGAAAACCTGCCGGCAGCATCGCCGATGTACCCCGGGCCTATCCACGACGATCACGACGTGAGAGAACAACAACAAAAGTTCGGTGGCGGGGACTCACCTACGGCCGACAATGGGAATACTACAGCAAATACGCGACCTGATCTTGATGATAGTCCTCGCTTCGCCTCTCATGCGTCCTTCGTTCAGCCGAACGAAACTCGGGAAACAAAAGGTGATCAGACAATTACTGAATATACTCCCCCGGATACGTCCCCCGTGCAGTCCCCGTCGTCGTCAGTCATCGTCGGCCCAGCATTGCCACACGACATCGTCAACAGATCCAGTGACGCTGATGACGCAGAGGCCCAACTTCAGACTGACAAACCTCATGTGGCCATTGAGGTTGGCTCGCTTGTACAGGACGAAAAGATCGAGGTCGCGGAGAGCGACGATCATCCCGAACTTCATACGGCGATCGAAGTCAGGCAGTCTGGCGAAATTGAAGAGATCGAGCGCGGAGAGTGCTAGATCTGGCAGAGCTGTTACGGAGGACGAGCCTGGGGCCGAAGTCGTCGCTGGAGGGGGCTCTGCGAAATAGGCTCGCGTCGTCGCGTCGATCACAGGTGGTGTTTGGAGATCGAAGGTGGTATACGGAAGACGGTTTGCGGACATTGGCATGCGATGATGCATGAATTTGGATGGTTGAATGTGGCCTGAATTTTTATCTATCGAAAACAAAACAAAAAAAGAAACAGGAATGAAAATTACTTGCTTGTACTACATTTTTTCTTCTTTCTCTTTTCTCCTTTCCCTTTCCCTCTCCTGCCCTGCCAAATTTCCTCGCTTCTCCTCATATATTGGACTCAAATGACCGATTCTGCGTAGTACGACCAGTAGCATACAGTATGTTCGTGCTTTGGTGTCTGTTTGCCTTTGATTAGCTTCTCATTCGTATGAAATTATCGTGATTTGTCATACCGCTCGCGCTTCGAAGGCAAGGTGTTGAGAGATTCTTGGGTAAATATGAAGCGAGATGGGATAATTGTGATAACGAACGGCGTTGCTGGCAAATATGGCCTCGTATCTCTCCAGGAGATGTCGACGACAGCTAGTATTTGAACCGTTAGACAGCTAGAAAGCAGAGGAAGGAGTTGCATACCTTCAGAAAACATATTCTGCCGGGTTACTTAAAATTGACGTCGTTCTTGAAATGCGAGAGATGAACAGCTCTCAACGCCGGGATAGAAGCATGGCTAGAAAGGTAGGCCAAGGTAGATGAGCACACATCCTCACGCTGAGATTGGAGAGCCCCCACCTACTATTCCAACCAAGGTGCAGAGCTCATAGAGGCTGGATCACACCTTATTTCCAGTGAATAATTGTCTCCAATGCAATCATGAATTGTGGACAATGCAATATATGTCACGGTGCGCTGGGCTTTGAAGACAGGTAAATGCTGATCGCGTACAGGAAGGCATCTGTGGTGCCCATACATTCTGTACAATGATAGAGAAAGGTGACTGTCAGACTAAGTGCATTCGAGTGAGATAGGGAGATCGCTGACCTGGTATCATTCAAGTTGTCTGTGCGGCGTTCGCGTGCGATGGTTCAGAATTCCGCAGTAAGTCCTTCAAATATATGCACTTGGCAAGGTGCAGTAGGAAAGACGTCAACTGAGCTGAGACACAGTAGCGCAGTAGTTGTGAGGCGGCTGAAAATGCTCGAAGGGAGGCAAACGTCGACGAGATTAGAGAGAAGTCAGCTCAGGAAATGGAGGGAAACGTTCAAACGAACATCCGGGGTCCCGGACCGGCCATTTTCGCGCAACTCTTGCCACACGACCAGTGCGAGTTTCTCAATATTCTCAATTCTCATCACCACCATCTCTCGTCGATTGTCATTGCTTCACAGTGCTCTCTAGGTATGCTCTGAGACCGTACGGCGCTCTAAAACAATTTCTGAAAAGCATATAACAGCCAACATGTCTGTCGTTCTCTCCTCGTCATTCCGCCAGCAATGACACGCGCTTTCTCCTAGTAGCGCCCGTCCATGCGAGCTTCGTCGTCTCTTATGACTTTGTCCGCAATCCTCAGCTCATAGAGCGCCCTACTTGTGAGTCTATCTGGCTTGTAATCTCTCTTCCACCCTCACGTTTTGCAGCTCTCCCTCGCATCCGCCTCCAGTATCCCACCAGCCCTAGTCCTCCCAACAACGGTGCTGCTATCCTGCCCTCACGCGTTGAGATGTATTCAAGAGGTCCGGAGCGTGGAACGTTACCCAATTTGAAGGATTGCTCCGCAACTCGTTCCCTCCTCCCCTTCACACCCGGTCAATGAACCCTCGTTGATATCCTTGCCTTTGACCACGAAGCACTCAATGCGGCGGTATATATCGACGAAGATCTCGGTAGGACATCCTGTCATTCACAGAAAGTCAGCAAGTATGTCTCCTATTATTTCTCATTTTCGCAGACCCTTATCGAGTCTTTTTAGTCCTTTCATCCCTTCCCATCCTCCACGTATTTTCAAGAAATCTCGCGATACCAGGCTATGATTATGTGCGGAACTTGTATGAGTGCAGACGTTTTACGCATCAGTAAGTAGTTTTAATTTTTGTTCTGTTTAATCCTGTCTTATCAATACCAACAGATCGTACACTCATTCTCTTGCTGGACTTTCCCAGCCTAGGCCTAGCTACGCAAATGGCTTCGTCGAACAGTCAAGCACCAGCGTCTTTGAATGGCCTTGAAAAGTAAACCCGTTGACCGTTCATCCCAGCTCACTCACGACGGGGTTAACTAGTCACCTTTGCCGCAGTCCTGTCTACAATCTTCGCGAACGCCGAAAGCAGCCTCATCCACCCAGCAAGCCCACAAAACAGCCCAAGTGCATCGCTAAGATGCACTTGAACATCTCCGAAGAGCTGACTTCGGCTCGCCTGCTGTCCAAATACAACTTCGCCGCCACGTCAACGTTGTCAGTCTCGTATTCCACCAATGGCTTTGAGCAATACCTATTTTTTTGTTCTGGGAAATGCCCGATTTCGGCATGGTATGTGTTTGGGCTTCTTATTGACACCATACATAATTGGAGCTGATTCTCCGTTTCAGGCTCGTCATTTTGTAACTCTGTGGTTGGAAGGGTCATCTGCGCATGCGCATGAACCGATCCCGGGTCTGTCTTTGCCACATCAAACGGTCGAGGCGTATTGTGCATTTGGGCCGTGCTCTACGGGTGGCTGTGGTGCAATTGCAGAGAGTTCGGATGATCATCTCGGACGTTGGTGTAGGTAAGTAGCTCACGGTTTCTTCGTCTTGCGATTCTCTAATCTCATTATTGATACTGAACTACTTGTGCTCTTCGCATGAATAAGAGCAGCCTGCAACGGATAGCTACTAGCCAAGCTGGCGAATCGACAAGCGAATACCTCTATTTACCCTAGGGGGTTGCAAATATGGTATGTGTGGTCTATGTAGGAAATCATAACCTTTCGTCTGATCGAGCGCCATCTTTTAGCTTGGGACGGTATTATCTTGGGACATAGACATTTCTGAGCGCTCGCGTATCGCTTGCTCGACAAATTCTAGCCAGTTCAAGTGGGTGTTGGGTAAGATTGCATTGGGGAGGATGAGAATTGGCGCGCCGATTTTGATGAGTCTGGTAGGTAGTTTTATTCGACGCTGGGTTAAGCTCGGAGTACCTTATCAGAATTTTAGGAGTGTTGTAGTATCCCTGCTGTGTTTGTGTTTTTCAATGTGTGCTCTATTAGTAACGACGCTGCGAAACTCGTATAAATGTAGGTGGAGTCTCTCGAATTTTAACATTATTCTTTCTGATACAGTTATGCGGACTTTAATATGGATAACTCTGTCATGAACTGCTTGACGTGCGAGCCTTCGAAGTGATGAGGGAACGTTTCCTATGTAAGTACGTGGAATTCTCATTCTCCTTCAATATTTTGCAGAGATGTTCATGTACGAGGTAGCTATTTTCCAGGCTATGCGGTATCCATTATTCCATATTTTCTTGACGCCTGGGCTCAAGCCGCTCAACTCGCTCGCTGGGTGCCTTATCTATGGCTTTAGCTGAAGGAGCACATACATACAAGGGAGAAAAAATAGTTGCCTCATTCGCGTTCCACGCATAGATCGGAGAGGTCACGACAAAAAATATCTGGAAAGGCTGGGCAGGAAATATTCAAGGCCACGTATGATGTAAGTATGAAGAACGGGCTACTTCAAGTTGGAGGAGACGTCGATCGGGAGGAGATGCTCGTTGATCTTCCCGGGATAACCCGGGCCGGCCTTTTTCGAACGAGAATTCGCTGGGCGTTGGCTCTCTCGTCCTTTCATCGCGCCTCTTTCCTTCGCGAAGACGATGTCGTCGAATTCACAAGGTATGTGTCCCAGGATATCGCTACTCTCTATTCCTTTCTCATAGGCGGACAGACATCGCGTCCTTCAGCGGTCTGCACTCGACCTGTGCATTCCGACACTCAACGTTCAACGTCAACTTGAGCTTGCCTCTGCACCGTCGCAGGCGTCGTCTCTTACTACGGCGCTATCACGATCGCTGTATCGCTCGACATCCTCCGTGTGAGTTCCTCCCTTCATAGCTATCTATCTCCCCGCTTAACTTTCGCAGCCGTAATCGCCCGTCCAGCCCATACCTTCAAGACTCCCGTCCTCGCCGTCCTCGTCCCCCTAAGGCTATCTTTCGTCCTCATTGATGCCAATCTCACCTCATCCGCTTCGCATTTGCACCTGAAGACGCGCTAAGGAGTATATACCCGTCAATGCGAGCAGTTTTCCCTTTCGAACAACCGCTTCCTCCCTCCCTCCTCGGTTTCACGTCACATACTCCCTTCCGACTTGTGCCGACCGCCGCTCAGCGTGCATCTCATCGCATTGCCCACATCGCGCAGCCATGATCGCCCGTCCAGGTTTGCCTTCATCCCGCCCTGGTCTTCATCCCGTCCTCTTCCGTCGTCGTTCGCGCCATTTTCACATCATCCTCTGCTCGCTCAGTGCTGGATCCAACGAACCTCGGAGCGTGTACCCATCAACGTGAACAGTCCACCTCCCTTTCAAACGACCGATTCTCCCTCCTTCCACGATCTCAGTCCTTGTCTGTCCTCTCTTCCACGTTCGGCCCTGCAGCGTGTGTCAGGGTGTGCATCTCAGTGTCTCTGGATACAATACGGCTGAGATGAGCTCGGAACCCTGTCCCTGCACAACGGGTATGTGTTGCATTCGGCGACACGTTTCCGGATCCCTTATCAGAAAAATTAGCTGTTTAATTCCCGATTCCTACTACTGGATAATTGAATGAAATATATGCGATGATAACGAGGTGGATTGACGCGCGACGTCAAGTTCGGATACCCATAGGTAGCGGACGCAGGTAAGCAATTTCTCTTATTCTTGTTCTGTAACTTTGGCTGATAGAGACTTGTAGGTCCGGATATCTACTGTCTGTCTACGAGCCGATTTTCAACATCGACATGTATGTATTGCAGGATAAACTCTCTCTGTATATCATCTCAACGTCAGTCTCGTCCATGTCCCCCTTTCCTTTCCGTCAAGCTTCTGCGTCGGAGCTAACGGTTCGGCTTCCCGTCTTCCAGCTTTCGCAATGGCTGAACCGGTTTCATCCGTCTGCCACGTCAACGTAGAAAATCATTAGCCTACCCATCACCCAGGCGCTATGGGCACTGCACTCGATCTCCTGTTTCCCAGTAACGGCTTCGCTGCTGACCCTTCGTCATCCTCCTGCAATGCCTTGGCTTTGCGTCTCGTCAGTCGCCTCGAGAAGCTTGGAACATGACGGAAGCGTTCGTTGTCACTGGTCCGTACATCTGATTGCTCTCGTAGACCTCTAGTCTTATTATCCATCTCAGCTGGTTTTGAACCTCTTATCTCTATGGAAGCTGTCGATTTATATGCACCCAGGTGGAAGGAAACCGAGGGCAGAATGCATAAGGGGGTATGTATTAGCCATTTGAGACGCCTCCTTCCGTCTGATTAATTCTGATTTCGTTCAGGAGGCTGCCAGCTTACGATTTACTTTCGGTGGACATTGAGGCTCAACGTGGCGCTCATTATAAATTTCCGATATTTTTGGATGGGTGTTCGTTGAACCACTTCAGCGGCGCTCGCTGTACAAGTCCTCCGTTCCTCGCTGAAGACAGACTGCGCACGCTACATGTTTCGGCGCCGCTGTATCTATTCCACTATGGTTTCTCCTGACGGCGCCATCGTTCAACCAGCTCAACCTATCTCTCAGTTGAAGATGAGATGGCGCTTGAACTTTCTTTTTCTACCCCGCTGAGTCGCTCGCTCAGAACTTTGTTTTCGTGTTTTTCGTTCTCGATCCACTCGGCACTACCTGTGTCTTCTCAGAGGCTGCTCGAAACACAGCCGTTTTCTCTCTCACATTGAAAACGCGATATATATCCGGCTTTTACTCGCGTGTCGTCCTCCTTCGTCACCTTCTCTCAACTTTCGCTCTGTCCAATTCAGCGGCCTCTGCGGTGCTACGCGAATTAGCTTCAGCGCGCCCTCGGAATAACGGCAGTGAGCTCGGGGAGGAAGCCATACTACACATCGTATAAGACAATTTCTGCCTACCTCTGTTGGGTGGTTATTCCAGCACATCGCAGCGCGATGATAGCGGATCCCTGCCATCGATAAGAGGCGCTAGCACAGCCACCGTCATCCAGCCTGTTCAACGATGTATTTTTGACCGTTCCTTCTCACCACTGGCATCTCCTTGAATCTACCCCGCATCGACGCCGACAGCTACGGACTGTCATTGAACATCAGGCTGACAAAATACTTTGCCTATGAGTGTATTCCCACTGCGCGAATCCATCTGACTACCCGCTCCGTCACCGATGCCGACTACAGATCTGAATATTCGGCGTCTTTTGATGACCACATCTCCCCTCGCCCTCATTAATAGTAATTCGATCCTCAATCCGTGGATGTACGGTCAAGGTCGGTGGACCTCCTTCGAAAGGTGTTTCAATTGTTAACAACAAGCTTGATTTCAGATGCACAGAAATGTGCGATATCGTAAATGGTTTCTTTCCTTTGTCTCCTATAGATGGGTGCGTGTAAGTGGTCCATTTTTCAAGGCCATAACTTGTCTTCTGATCGAGTGCGATCTAACTTCCAGAGATGAGAGAGAAGAGATGCAGAATAATAGAGCATGCATTCCGAGTGCTTCGATCGATTTTTTTTTTGCGATTGAGTTTTATGACACGTCTCTATGCATCCGTTATCTAACGTGCTTCTTTGAATCAGTTGAAACCATGTGCTGGCACTGCGACTCTTGGTTCTAGAGAGTTTGAAGCACATACCTGGGCTGCATATCGCTTGAACACTTCGCCATACTATCATAACGCCTTTCGACACTCTGCTATTGCCCATACAAGCCGGCCGTGCCTCTCGCCGGAGCGGATTCACATTATCCATAGACTGTCAGTTTGTACTCAACACTGTCGACAGTTTCCACCTCATTGGCAACCTCGAGTACGGCACGTCTGCTTTGTTCTATTGAAGTTGACGACGCTGACATATTTTCCATTATCGTCCAACGTAGGGCGGAAAATATTGGACTCGCTGGGCAACGTGGATTGGGAGGCTTCCACGATTCCGCATGTCGAGCGACGTACTTCCACTAGTTATCTGACCTCGTAAGAAAATATACCTTCCCCGCACCTCTCACTGATTCAGTTAGCATTGTCAAGATTTGGAATTATGCCTCTTTGGGATTTACTTGGAAAGTAGAGAAGCTTTTATTCTATTTAATTGATGGTGTCGCGTTTGGTGCGCTAGCAGGCGCTGGATCGGCATTCTCAGCTGCCTTAACTAATTATTGATTTCATGTCACTATGTAATATGATCCTTTACAACAGACTACGATCGACTGTATCTTCCGTGCTATGTACTGAATAGACTACGATTACACCCCACGTCGAACCTGTTCTCAAGGCCTCACGCACAGCCCAGACTATTCTTACGCACCTCACAGCATCCTCGTGGCCATCCCACATCAGACCGCTCTTTAAACAACACCCTCATACTACACTGTTTGTAAGACAATCCTCTCTCCTATGAGTGAACACAATTCGGACAATATTCAAGCAAACTCTGGAGGAAATCCAGATCCGCCAGTTAGTATAATGTGAGCGCATTCAACTGAGACTGCGCATCTGACGCATATCAAGGAAACAACGGAGAGTAATGCGAAACCCTCTGAATCAGATTCCGAAGCTCCCTACATCTTCAAGCATAAACCCAAGGTGGAAGGCGATCCATGGGAAATCATATTGAAGCCTGAACTCGAGGCGGATAATGCGCGTTGCAATGTCTGGAAGGAGGAAGTCCAGAATCTGCTGATCTTTGTGAGTCCTTTGCAATAACGGTTTTTGATGCATTTTCATTCTTTGAAGGCCGGTCTGTTCTCCGCTGTGGTCACGGCCTTTGTAATCGAATCCTACAAATTCCTCCAACCAGATCCCAATGCCGCCGTTGTCGGGCTGCTCTTCCACATTGCAATCAGCCTCAATAATTCTGCTCCATTCCCTCCGTCCATTGATCTAGCATCATTAAATACCCCCTTCTCCCAGACGTCCTCTTCTGTCCGAATCAATGTCTTCTGGTTCTTTAGCCTCATCCTCTCTCTTACCACTGTCCTCATCGGCACGATTGCTCCAGTGGCTGCGCGAGCATCAGTTTTATCCCAACCATTTCTCTGGAAAGGAAAAGATTGCCATCCTCCATATGCGATTGCAGGCCCTCGATGCATGGTATGTTCCTCATATATTTGCTGGACTACCATTACTTCTTCAAGGAGCACTCGTCCTATTTTTAGCGGGGATGATCGATTTTGCATTGCCTCTCGGAGTGAGGCTTGCAATCCCTGTCGCTGTAATAGTTGGTGTTACGCTACTATTCCTCGGCACTATGACTGTTCTTCCTACCTTCCAATCCCTGTCCTTCTTTGTTCGTGACATTATCTATCCTCGCACATCAGTCCCTACTCCATGTGCTTACAAGTCGCCACAATCACAGGCTTTTCGTGTGCTTGTTGCACTTCTTATTACTGGGTTTTTCCATCTATTTCCCAGATTCTCACTTCCAAAGGCTCAACATCCATGGAACGCAGATTATATTCCATTACCAAACTCACTGTGCCACTTGGCCCTCATCTATATATTTACTCTGGGACCCCCAAAACTGGCGATCTTGGCCCATATTTGATCGAGAATGGATTTCCTTATGTGATGCATGCCACAACCGCCTCCATGGCAATGATTCTAATCTGTATGAACATCGAAGGTGGTGGACCATGGAATTTCCTCTCAGTGATGTGACCCTGATCCTCCTCAAGGCAGTAAAAGAGGCTCCTAGTGCTAAACACACCAAGGAGTTTCTTGAGGCATCTATCCATTGTTTTGAACAGCTTTCCAAATCTGTATGGATCAATCGACGGACATTGTTTTTCGACCAGCGGAAAGATCGCCGCAGTAATTACTTTGAGCAATTGCTTTCTCCTTCTCATTGCTCTCTTTCAAAATGGCTTATTCATGGTAATATTTACAAGTTTGGCCAAGTGGATTCTGAGATTTTATATGACTACATGGGCGGCACAAAAGAACTGCTCTTCCATCAGGATCAAATGGCTTATTTTCTGGGATTGCTATTGGACACTCATTTATCTTCCACTCTTGCACAATACCAAGTAGAATTGTGGACTCAAATAATTATGCAAAGCCATATTCTACCTCAAACACCTATTCATGATTTCTCTTCCTCTACACCCACTATCCTTGAGTGGAAGTCTTGGGGTTATCCAATCAAGTTAATTGATAATAATTGTAGGCCCATTTATTATGTTTTTACAGCACTACATATTAATTAGCCAAAATTTCAGATCAAAAATACTCATCTGTGGTGGATATGCTCAGTGCAGTCTTCCACTCAGCTGCTCTCCATAATATTTCAGAAGATCAGTCCTTGCATGCTCTGTGTGCACACTCAGAAATGGAATACATATCCATTGAAATAGCATTTTGGACATATGACTATCTGGGATGGGCAAATCAAATAGGCATAGCAGATACCCTTGGCCAACAGCAGCTCCAGGACATTGATGTTCAATATATGTCAATCTTCAAGTTTGTTTCTGAGCATCTCAAGGTGGAGATGTCCAACTCAACCTCACATCCCCGGGAAGATACCCCAAGTGTCTTGTTCTATCTGGCTTCAATCTTTATGTGGAAACTCCTAGATTGGCTGCAAGACCAGGGCTTACTCCAAGCTGCCAATAGCAAATTCTTCCCAGAACTCAGGTCTTTGCCTGACACTTTGCTGCAGTATAGGACTTGGGCATCTGGCCAGAAGAATGATGTGCTCGAGAAGCGATTTGAAAGACATGATTACTCTGCTTTTCAAGATGAATACATCCACAGATTTTCAGTTCAATGGTGGGATGTTCTCTTTGAGCTTTGTTATAAAATGGGCCTCGAGGCTGCAAATCCAGGTGAGTTCATTCATCCAATATTGACGACAATGCTAAACAGGAATCAACCTCTAGGAATAATTTTACTCGGAGGAAATGACCTCGCTGACTCTCGCCCCGCACCCTCGTCACAAGGAGCAGATACCACCGGGACCAGAATGGTCACTATTGCTCGTCCACCTGTACTGCCTGGCCCTGCACATCAAATCAATGGTCACACAGTGTTGAACCCATCCATCCAGGACAATGATTGCGCTGCGCGCATCGTGCACGAAAACCCGCATCCAGCATCGCTGATGTACCTCGGGCCTATTCACGACGATCACGATGTGAGAGAACAACAACAAATGTTCGGGTGCGGGGACTCACCTACAGCCAACAATGGGAATAGTACAACAAATGCGCGACCTGATTTTGATGATAGTTCCTCGCTTCGCCTCTCATGCGTCCTTCATTCAGCCGAACGAACTCGGGAAACAAAAGGTGATCAGACAATTACTGAATATCTCCCCCGGATACGTCCCCGTGCACCCCCGTCGTCGTCAGTCATCGTCGGCCCAGCATTGCAACACGACATCGTCAACAGATTCAGCGACGCCGATGATGCAGAGGCACATCTTCAGATTGACGAACCTCATCTGGCCATCGAGGTCGGCTCACTTGTTGAGGCCGAAGGGTCCGAGGTCATAGAGAATGCAGCCTCCGACGCCGATTTTCTACAGCGGCGAACTTTATACGGCGATCGAAGTCAGGCAACTTGGTGGAATTGAAGAGATCGAGCGCGTAGGCGCAGGATCTGGTGGAGCTCCTTTGGAGGATGAGCCAAGACCCGAAGTCGTCGCTGGAGAGGGCTCTGCGAAATAAGCTCGCGTTGATTGCGTCGATCACAGGCGATGGTTTGAGGGCCGGAGGTGGATTGTGGAAGGCTGCTTGCGGACGTTACATGCGTTGATGCATGAAATTCGATGGTGGAATAGGAGCGAAATTTACCTTGCACAGTGTTCTTTCTCTTTTCTCCTTTCCAACTCCTTTCCCTCCCTTGTCCGAATATCCATTTCTCGCTTTGCATTGCATATTGGCTCAAATGGCTGACTCCGCTTAGTACGACCGGTTGCGTATAGTATGTTGGTGATTTGGTATCTGTTTGTCTTGATTAGCTTGCCGTTTGTATGAAACTATTGTGATTCGTCATACCGCTTGTGTCATTGAAGGCAAGGAGTTTAGAACAAAATTTCTCAGTAAACACGAACCAAAGTCGGATAATTGTGAGATGATGGATGGCATTGCTAGAAATGTGGCTTCGGGTCTCTTCAGGAGATTTCGACGACTACATTTGAATTGTCAGATAGCTAGAAAGTAAAGGAGTGAGTTACATACCTTCAGAAAACACATTCTGCCGGGGCTACTTGGCGTCGTTCCTGAAATGCGAGAGTTGAACAGCTCTAGATTGAGCACCGGAGACGAGCGCATGTTCAATAAATTCTGGCATTTGACAAGTAAAGTTATTGGGATTTATTAAAATCATGATGGGAGGAGCCGAACCTCAACGCCGGGACGGGAGCATCGCTAGAAAAAGGGAGATGAGCATGTCCTCACATCGACATCGGAAAGCTCAGACTGCTCAATCGTGGACAGGAAGATATCTTTGGCACCATACGCATGCTGTACCATTATAGTGAAAGGCAACTGTCAGATTAAGCGCATTCGAGCGAGATAAAGAAATCACCACTAACCTGATAACCATGTCTGCGCTTTCAAGTTTTGCGTACTTCGTTGATATTCAGAATAAGCCCTTGACATATATGCATCAGGCAACGTACGTTAGGAAAGGCATAAATTGGGATGAGATGCAGGAGGTGTGAGACCACCTGAAAACACAGAATGGATGTCAAGGGAGGCGAAGGTCGACGAGAGTAGAGAGCATTGAAACGGAGGGAAACGAACATGCGGGGTCCCGGACCGGCCATTTTCGTAACTCCTCTTGCACGACCCGTGAGTTCTCTCATCAGCACCATATCCTCATCGATTGTCATTGCTACACAGAGCCTACGCCACTGCAGGCTCTAAGTATGTTCTACAGGCATAGGCACTCCAGAACAATTTCTGACAAGCGTATAACATACCCGTCATCCTCTCGTCCTTCCAGCATGGACATGCATTTTCTCCTTGTATTAGCGCCCGTCCATGCCAACTCCACCGTCTCTTAAGACTTAGTTCACAATCCGTAGCTTACAGAACACCCCCTCCGCCTCCGTGAGTCGCCGCGCACGTCTTGCAGCTCTCCCTCGCATCCGTCTCCAGCACCCCACCGACCCTCGTCTAACTCCGGACCTCCGATTTCGCTGCTGCTATCCCATTCTCCACTCGTTAGGAAATGGGCCAGCGACAGCATGTATTCATGAGGCCCGGAGCGTGCGACATCCCCTGATTTGAAGGTCTGCTATCCAACTTGTTTTCTCCTCCCTTCACATTCGGTCGACAAACCCTCGCTAATAATATCCTTGCCTCTGACCACGAAGCGCTCAGTGCGGAGATACATACGGACGAAAAGCCAGTTGGGACGTCTTGAATTTGCATGAAATTGGTAGGTATGTCCTTTGTGCTTTCTTATTTGCGCAGACCCTTATCGTCTTCTGAGTCCTTTCATCCCTTCCTATCCTCAAGTCATTTGCTGGAAATCTCGCGATATTAGGCCGTGATCATGTGCGGGACTCGTATGAGTGCAGAAATTTAACGCATCAGTGAATAATTGCAATTTTGTTTCTGTGTAATCCTGTCTTATCAATACCAACAGATCGTACACTCATTCTCTTGCTGGACTTTCCCAGCCTAGGCCTAGCAACGCAAATGGCTTCGTCGAACAGTCAAGCACCAGCGTCTTTGAATGGCCTTGAAAAGTAAACCCGTTGGCCGTTCATCCCAGCTCACTCACGGCGGGGTTGACTATCCTGTCTACAACCTTCGCGAACGCCGAGAGCAACCGCATCCGCCCAGCAAGCCCACAAAACAGCTCAAGTGCATCCAGCATCTCCAAAGAGCTGAACTCTGCGCTACTGCTGCCCGAATACAACTTTGCCGCCATGTCATCGTCGTCATTCTCTCGTATTCCACTAATTTCTTCGAGCAGCACCAAATTTTTGCTCTCTCAAGGGCTCGATTTTGGCATGGTATGTGTTTGGCTTCGCGATATAGATGATTGAGGCTGATTTTCCATTTCAGGCTTTTTTTTTTTTTTTTTTTTTGAATTTCATGGTTGAAAGGGTCGTCTGCGCATTAACCGACGCCGGGTCTGACTTTTCTGCAATCGGTAGCATTGAGCACATTGGTCGCTTGAGCTTTGGTCTATGGTTGGTGCGATATCGCACTGAGTTTAAGTGATTATCGGTGTTGGGCGTGGGGGATAAGTAGTTCATAATTTCTTTGTCTTATGAACTTGACTCCAAACCTCATACAGAATACTGGCGCTTGTCGATAAATTCCACAACCTGGAGCAAATAGCCAGGCTGTTGAATTGTCAAGCGAAGACCTCCATCCTACCAGAAATGGAGTATATGGTATGATACCTATGTGTAAGAAATCACAATCCTTCTTCTGATTGATCGCCAAATTCCTGCCAGTCCAAGTGGGTGTTCGGCAAGATTGGGTTGGGTATAAATACAGCGAGGAGGTTATCAATCCATTTTCTACGAGCCTGGTAGGGAGCTTCGTTCAGCGCTGTATCAAGTTCAAAGTATGTACCTTATCAGAATTTTAGGGATATGGTACACCTGTTGTGTTTTTCAATTCTGCGCTATCAGTTGCAATGCTACAAAAGTCGTGTAAGCGTAAGAGAGCTCTCTCACTATGGCGATTTTTGCCGTTTTTCTTTGACTCCTTTCTGACACAGTTAGCAGATTAATATGTTCCTGCACTATTCGCTGTGAATGTTCTACTATGTCTGCGAGTCCTCGAACCGGTGTCAAGAGATTGCCTCCTGAAGTACGTCGAGTTCATTTCCCTTGGTTTCAAAGAAATTCATGGACAAATCAAGGCCTATCACCCGATACTGTAGCAGATTTAATGAGCTCTCTGGTTCTGTATCCTCGAGGTGTATGCAGAATCTCACAAGCGACGAAGTGCATCGCTCGAAGGGATAGCGAGCTGTGTGCAGCGCCATCAGATTGTGGCAGGAACATTGAAAGCTGTTAAGAGAGCACCGGGTGTGAGGGAGGAGGCGAAGATAAGTGTTACAATATCAGAGATACACAGAGGCTAGAGCGTTGGTGGCGAGAAAGAGGGTACGATAATACACATGCACAGACCGCATACAGGGTTGAACAAATAATAGCCGTATTCACGGTCTGTACACAGAACATAGGAGCTACTGCGACATCCGCAATTTTTGGGCAGGATTTGATGATGCATATGGACAGACGACTCAAGAGGAGACTTCGAGGAGACGACTTGGCGAATATACCGGGATGAGCCGGGCCGGCCTTTTTCGAACGAGATTCCGCTGGACGTCGCTCTCTCTCCCGCGGAGACGATGTTGTCGAATCCACTAGGTATGTGTCCCAGACAATCGTTGCTTTCTATTCCTTTCTCATAGGAAGATAGGCAACGTGGTTTAACGTTTATCGATTATCAGCGACCTGCACCCGACTCGTTCATCCCAACATCTCAATCTCAAAGTTCGACTTGAGCTTTCTTCTGCATCCTCGCCGACAATGTCTCTTGTAGGCGCTATCACAGTCTCTCCATCGTTGGATATCCTCTGTGTGAGTTCATCTCTTCGTAGCTATATGTCTCCGCTTACCTTTCGCAGCCGTAATCCCCCGTCCAACCATGCCTTCAAGACTCCCCTCCCGTCCTCGTCTCCCTAGTAGTGATGTGCGGGCTCGGGCTTGGCTCAAAAGCCCCGGCTTGGGCTTGGCTTGCCAGGCTTGGGCCTTGCCAAATCCCAGGCCAGGCCCTGAGCCCGCGATAGGGCTTGGCCTGGCCCGGCTTGGGCCTGAGCCCGGGGCTTTGGGACTATTTTTAGAAATAGCGCAGAGGGCGCCTTTTCGCATCTCCACGCTGCGGAGGCTGCGCACTGCAGGCCTCGTTATACGTGCAGATGGTACAAGGGCTCATAGGGAGTGGGAGGGCCATAGCTGGCACTTGGAAGAGGGTGTGGCCATGATGTGGCGTAGCCAATAGAGGGGGATATGCCAATGAAATGGTTGGGGATGCGGAGAGGCGAGGAAACCCTGGCTGCACGCTGTCAACGTAACATACATCAGTAAGTCGAGCTATCGTGGTAGCAGAGGGGATGAAATACTACCACGATGCGCTACATCAGGAAAAACACCCTTGCACCAGGAGCCACCCAGGTAATATGCAACTTTCCCAAAGACATCCAAGGACATCCAGATACTCCGGGGAGGCTCTGTATATCTCTGTAATTTTTAGATATTTCTAGAGTGTCTCCAGATGTCTTTCTAAGTCTTGCTTTATCTTTGCAATATTTCAGAGTGGTCAGAGGCATTCCAGAGTCTTTGAAATCTCTAAGGTGTCTCTAGACTCGCGACCAGTCTGTTCGCACGCGCTCACCGACATCAGAGTGATTAGATAATAAAAATTTTACATAATTGAAATTCTAAAACGAGCAAAGATAAGTGAGCTTGCGAACAGACTGGAACATCTGGTCACTGTTTTGAGAGGAGGCGTGACATGCCCCCAAACATGTCAACGGACTTAGCGATTTTAGTGATTTGACCACATCCACTCCCATCGTCTTTGCCCCTCTTTGCCCTCCCTCCCTGCCATCTGCCTCAGCCTGTCCGTGCATCCCTCTCAACAACCTCTCCCTATTCGACTCGTCTATCGCACCCCATCTATTGGATCAGCGAAGGATCCGCCTCCGGAATTTGAGTTTGGTCAGCGTTGTTGTAACTTGGGCATGGATCCATACAGTGCGTCAGTTTTCATCCCGTTCCTCCTCTCTTGCTCACACAGGTGCAATGCAGGTGCAATGCTTTGACCAGTGAATACTTTGGGGACAGCTGGCAACCAGTTGTCTCCTCCACTTGCTCTGTTCTGCGTCGTTTTCCACATACCGGCCCCTACTGTCATGATTCCTGGGATCGCTCTCGCAACACCTAGCTTTCTCTCATAATCTAAAGCAATCATCCTTGTTATGATGTCCTTTACCTTCTGCTTGCTTACTCCTGGCTGTTGTGTGCACATTGGGTTCTGCCTCTGCGTCACTGTTTCCTTCATCTTTCTTGTCAAAACTGTCCCTAACTGCCGATTTGTCTCCACTGGCACTCTCGTATTGATTGTGAGTGATATTTCATGACTTATGAAGCTTCACTGATGATCCTAGGTTACATTTGTATAAGTGAATGCTCGCTATGTGATTATTGTACGTATCTCACGCAAGAAATGCAGTTTTTGCGATTTCCCTCCTTTTGTCTTTTTTTCCCTTTCTCTTTGATGTTATGACATATGTATACTGTATCAGAATAATATGTATATAACTTTTCTCTCTATCCTGAGTCCAACGACAGGAATCCATCTTTGAAAAAGTGATGCACGTTTTCGCTGAAATTGCACTAAGTCCCGCGTCACGCTACTGCCAACTTCTTTGTGACCCTGTTATGTGACTTACCAAATATTCCAGCCGCTATCGCACATCGCTTACGATGTTCGAAAGCGGACTGGTCACGAGCCTAAGGTGTCTCTAAGGGCTATAGCAGCTTACATATGCTTTTGAATTAGAACTTTCTGTAATTGTGTAATCCAAATTAGATATATCAACACTATATACATATCACTAATCCAATTTAATACATAGCTATCTAATTTACAAGTCGTCAATAAGCATTGGGGGCAGCCTACTAGTACCTGCGTACCCACTGCGCACCCTGCCTACACGGCACTCATCGCCTTCCCCACCAGCGATGCACCACTTCCCCCATGCCTGCATTTCATATGCGCATCATGCGGGGAGGCCGACAAGCACAACAGCCGCTGTGCAAGTTGGCCGCGCTCGCGCATTCGCTGCCCCTGGTGCGTGGAGTCGACGTTGAGAGCGCATGGGCAGCGTCAGACAGAAACCTGCAGGCTGTCAATGTCAGCAACGGGGAGGGGGACTTGAAGGAAGGGATATTACCTGGGGTGCGACGCAGAGCCGTCGCTGCTTCAATTCGCCAGCGGCGCTGTCGTCGCAGCGGTCCTCGGCACCCCGTGCTGCGCCTCGTTTTCGACCCGGCTGGAACCCTGCTAGTATGGCGTGCGTCATCAACCCCGACCCCGACGGCCTGCGCTTGTCTCCTAGCTGCGGCTCCACCCAGGGTGCAGCTGGGCGCTGGAGGCGAGAGGGAGCGAGGGTAGGAGGGGCCAGGCGGCTAGTCCATGGGCGGGCGTGGGTGGGAATAGACGCTTCCAGGGGGAGGCGAAGGCGGCTGTGGGAGTGGAAAGGGGGTGAGCGCGGGCGACATGGGGCATTGTGGTTATAGACTTACCAGTGGAGGAGGTGACGACGCCACGTCACCCCCTGTACCCTCTTCCTTCCTGTCCCTCCTTCGAATCCTAGGTGGGCATTGGTGGCGGCGGCGCGAGGCGGATGGACGGCTGGTGGTCGAGTCGGAGGCGCTGCTGCGTGTCGTAGATAGGGAGGGCGGCGGCGGTGGGTGGAAGGACTCAAGCGTTGAAAATGTTGCAGTCCAACTAGGCTCGTGACCATCCGTTTCTTCAAACTCCGCTAGTCGTCCTCAGAAACGGCTGGGACAAACGAAGCCGGTTTATCAGGGTCACATTTTGTGACGCGGGACTTGGTGAAATTTCGCGCTTCGCACATTGCAACGACAGTGCTACCTCAACTCAGCGCCCTCTCCCAATGTCAAAAGCTTTCTCAAGGTCATTTATAAGGGTGATTTTAACTCCTAGAGATACATAAGGGACAAAAAATGCGGTAAAGACAGTAAAATGAACAGAGAGTCTCTTTGTGACAGGCTCTGACAGCACTGGCAGGAGTGAAGGGAGCATTGAGAGTGAGAAGTCAGCAGTGAGTAATGACAAGATAGAAGTAACAGTAGCAATAGGCCCTCAGAGCACAAAGTAGCCCAAAAAATTTGACCAGTGAAGCTCAGAACACTATGTTACACTGTATGGCCTTTTCTCCTCCCCAGTGTGAAGTTCAATTTTCTGTCAAAAATTATGTTTTTCAAGTCAATGTTATTCGCATTATTTCGACTAAATAATGCATTTAAAAGTGTCCTTAGAGGGAAAATTTTTTCCTGATGTTTTGACGAAGTGGTAGTCATCGCCATTTTTTCTCATTTTTCGGTCAAAAAATCTTTTTTTTTAGCTCTATGTCAATCGCATTATTTAGACAAAACAATCTAACTAGAAGTATAGCTGAGGGAACTTTTTTTTGTGATGTTTTGAGCGTCTGTGGCAGAGGCCAACAAAAGTTGTGAAAAAAAAGTTAAAGTTCCACGTCACGCAGAGGGGTCCCTGATAAAACGTGTTCGTTTGTCCCAGTCGTTCTGAGATGTTCTTATTTTTCATAGTCCGCCTGATGTTTGACATACAACAGAGCCACAACAAAGGACAAACAATGACTAAGGAAAGAACTCTCAGAACGACTGGTCGCGAGTCTACAGTCCAACCGTCAACAAACAATTGATGCCGTTCGGAGTTTGCCGAACGGCATCAATTGTTTGTTGACGGTTGGACTTCAACGTTTTCATGTTCCACTACCATCTCCCGCCACGTCGACACGCCGCCCATCGCCCCTCCGGCCCCAGACACCCCAGAACGATGGAATAGGGGATGGAGAAAGACGAGGGAAGACCCGAATAGGCGGGAGATCCGCCAGGTGAGCCCTCACAGCGCCCGCAGCACATACCCACTAACCCCGCTCTTCCCTCCACAGCCTACCGGCGGATGCCGCCTTGTGCGTCCTAGGCACCCTCGCGCCCTTGCGCACCTGTCGCCGCTCGCGACCCGCGAACACCCCGCCTCCCACCGCCCTCGAACGCATCCGCGCTCGCACCGTCACGCCACCGCCTTGCTCACCCACCCCGCCGCATCGATCGTGCACCCCCAAGTGCATGTCGCAGCCCCTCCGGCTGCGCTGATGCCGAACGAAATGACAGACAACGCGAACGCCAATGCGTGGCGCCGGCTGGGGCAGGACAAAGGGATGACGTGTCACGTCATTCCCTTTACAAGTACGTCCTCCTCCGCACCCATATATCTTCCCCACTTAACCCCCTCGTTCCTGCCCTCGTTCCTCCCGGCCTCCCACCCTCTGCAGCTCTGTAGGCACCTGCTGCCCCCCGCACTCTCTGATACTCGCATCCGCGGGAATCTCAGAGGGAGGACGGTGGCGAGCATTCATGCAGGGAGTGTGCCTGGCACAAACAGCAGCAGACGAACAGCAGGCACGCGCGCCGTGCAGCAGCAGCCACAGCACAGGGCGAGAAATCCAGGGAGTTGGGACCGCTGTGAGCAACCCCACCAAATGAGCAGCAACGGCGAACGCATACGAACGTGGCACGGGTACCGGATGCACGAGGGAAGCAGACGACCAACAACAGCAGCGCGGACACTGACGGAATGCCCGGTCACCACGCAGCAAGGCGCAGGTAGCAGCCGCGGGAGGGCCATTGGGGAGCCGTAGCCGAGCGCGGGCGATAAATGCGCAGGCGGATGCAGGAAGCGGCGAGCAGGTAGGCGTCGGGTGAACTCCCCGTCTTCAAATCTTCACAAAGGTAGGACCCATCGTGGGAAAACAGAGTCAGGCTGACCTGTTTTCTCGCATTTTTGCTCCCATCCCTTCCGCACCTCCCATATCGAAAACCATGACCAGCCCCTACTCCCTGCACCTGTAGTTATATATGTACTATCTAGTAATTATATATTAGGGAATAATATAATTTTTTTGAATTATCTGATGGATCTTGATAAGGCCTCTAAAGCAACTCTGAAGCACTAAAAAGAAGTATAGAAAGATTTTGTCAGAGTTTTCAGAGACCTCCAAGAGATATCCAGGAGACATTCTAGAGCTACAACCCTAAATCTGGAGTGCACTTGGAGTGATCCAGGAGCCAACTTAACATCTCTGAGAGCAATGCAAAGCCACCTGGGAAAAACAAGACCATGGTAACCTTTCTCCACAAGTCTTTTTATCTCTGGGTCTCTGCATGGCTCTCAGAGACTCCAGATGGCTCTCTGAGATACACAAGCTTACCAGGGGAAAACATGATTTTTCCTGATGTAGAGGAGGCGTGTTAGTATGTCATAGGAGATTAGAGGCATGAAACATACCTGCGACGGGACGGTGTTGACGCGTCGTCCCATTTTCACGCGGTGTTCCTTGCCCATTGCTGATAATGTGTTGTCGACGTGCCTGCACGCCAAAACTGTCATTGTTTGCTCTTGTCTTTGTGTGAGGAGTGAGCAAACTACACCTGCCTGCTCATTTTCGGTCTTGGAGAGTGGCGCTGTTATGGCATATACCCGCATGGAGGCTGGATGGCAAAAAGTGTCGCACGGTGGGATGGGGATGGGTTCAGTTCTGCGGGGAGTGGACGGGCGGAGAGTGGCCAGGATGTCGCATCGCGTCAACAGCCGCTGCACGGTGAATGACGTGGCAGTGGATGCGAGCGAAGGCCGCTACGGTGGGTTGGGAGGAGTTAGCTGAATCAAAAGGTATAGGATGTAGTGGGGACATACCTGATCTGACGACGTCAACGCATCGTCCCGTCCTTCCTTCCCTTCCTTCATTCCGCCTCCCTGTTGTAGGTTGTACTGCGTCTGTCGTTTTCGTGCATCATCGTTGCTTGGCTCGTCGCTTTCAGTCGTAAATCACGTGCTAATGTGCAGAAGTGAGCTGTAGTGTGGATTGGAGCAAGATTGGAGGGAGGAAGGGGGAAGGTGAGCATGATGGGTGGTGGTGGTGGTGTTTAAACTCAACGCGAGTGCCACATATCAGGCCGAATTGAACTCCGACTAAACCGTCAAAAGCCCGGGCCTGGGCCGCGGGCTCGGGCTTTGAAATATCTCAGGCCGGGCCAAAAGCCCTATCAGGCCCGATGCCGGGCCCGGCTTGGCCCGGCCTGAGCGGGCTCGGTACCCCAGGGCTTAGGGCCTCAGGCCCGAGCCGGCACATCACTACTCCCCTAGTGCGCTCCTCCATCGTCGGTCAACCCATTTCACCCCATCCACTTATCTGGCTGCAAAGAAACCTTTCACCTATCAGCACGAATGGACCCTCTCCCCTTCGAACACCCGCTTTCTCCCTCCCATCCGCAATTTCGTGAGCGTACAGCGTGAACGTCATCTGTTGTTCCAGTTCCGTTCCTCTGGCCATGGTGAATAATAGGATACCCCGTCTTGCGCGAAACTGGTACCTGTCATTGTTCATCGTCATGTCGCTCGAGGCCCTTATCGGACTGTTTAGCCCTTCCGACGCCTCTCGCACGAATAGGATATTGAGAGGGAATGACGTGCAAGACTTAGATGAACATCAGTGTAGTGATCATTGGTGAGTCTCCTTTCATTCCTTTCTTTGTTGTCATTGCCGATCGAGGTCTGCAGTTCATAATGTTTGATCGCGAACTGATTTTCCGCAGCATCAAGCATCGCAGGACAGCCTCTCTGTATACCCTCTCAAGGTAAGTCTTGTCCTTTTCTCTTTTCCATCCATTAGGCACTTGCATCGGAGCTAATGACTTTCCTTCCTGTCATTCTTTCTGCAGTCCTCGCATTCGCTGAATCTCTTCCATACGTCCGCCACGTCAGCGTAGCAAATAAATGGCCCTGCTCGACACCAATCAGCCAAGAACAACGCTCTCCTGCTCCTCATCAGAACATTCGCCGCTTCTCCATCGTTCTCCTGCGATGCCTCGGCCTTGCATCTTATTAGTTGCCTCAAAGAGGTTGCGGGATATTGGAGGAGCTCGTTGACAATGTGGTGCGTACATCAAATTCCACTGTGTAGACCTGTAAACACTTACTTTCCATTTCATCAGTTTCTGTGATTGGTATCCTTGAGGAAGTTGAGTAAGTTGGCGATTGTATGCGCTCTGATGCAGAGCATGGGTATCAAGGATTTAGAATCAGGCTTTAGCTTAAGCAACGAGCGTTCAAGGAGGTACAGTATATATGTACCCGCAATTCGTGCCGCGTGACCGCCTCCTTCTGTCTCATCAATCGCGATTTCGTACAGACAACATCCAGTCGACGATCTACGTACTTCGAGCCTCAACTTCAACATTCGACATGTCTTGCTGATCTATTGGGCGGATATTCATCGAACCTCTCGAAGTGATTATCCTTTGTATGCAGATATGTCTTGACCATCGCTAATGAAGGTCGACTCTTAGGCAACAACAGATGCTTCATCGACGCTCTACGTCCAAGCTCTCCGCTCCTCGCCGAAGATAGACTGCGCACGCAACGTATTTCGTCCACGCTACGCCCACCCAAAAAATCGCAGCTACGGCGTGCCGACCTTGTCCTCCGGGCAATGGCTAGTACGAAACACAAAGGAGCGTGGACCCATCAACACGAGCAGTCCGCCTCCCTTTCACCTTGTCTTAGGCAATATCAATATTGGCTTTTCTGTCAGTGTGTCATCATCAGACGATTTAGCGCCTCCAAACCCTGCCACAAGAATAATGGATGGATGGAAGCGGTGGTATCGAGGAGTGCTGCGTCAAGTATGGATGTTATAGGTAAGCGCCTGTTTATCTTGTTTCTTGTTATCTTTGCTTATCGAACTCTGTAGGGCTGCTCATCTGTCCGCATACCAATTTTCCGGACTATTGAATATTGAAGAACCTCCATATACCGTCTCGTCATCGTCGGCATCCCCATTTCTTCGCTTTCCCTTCAAGTTCTCGTCCCGCAACAGACGATCCTTCGTCGTCTCGTCTTTCCACAGCTCTCGCAATCGACCTTGTTCCGCCACGTCAGCAGACAATATCAATGAATCACTGAGCTGCCCAACGTCTATGAGCCTCGTAATTCCTCCCCCTCTTGCAATGCTCTGCTTTTGCATCTCGTCATATGTCACCTCAAGAAGCCCATTTCGAGCCGAAAGATGTCACCATCGCTCAAGTTTCGCTGCCCAGACTCGCGTGGCTTACCCTCGTTTTCGGCTGCGTTCTGAGACTGTTTTTTTGCGGAAGTTGTCGTTCGGATTGCAATATGCGAATGGAGGGCTGAAGGCAGAATGCTGAGCATTCAACGAGGTATGTATTCGCCATTTGTGACCTTTCCCTCAACTAATCATTCCTGATTTTGTCTAGGTAGCTACCAATCTGCGACCCGTAGATGATTTACCCCGAGGGTCGCCTTTGGTGTTCTCCATTTCTTACCACTCTTTATAGATGTTCGTTTGTCGAACTTCTCGAGGTGAGTTTCTTTTCGTATTCAAACTGTCGCGACCAGCTAATGAAGGTTACAATAGGAGCTCCGGCGGCGCTCTACGTACGGGCTCTCCGTTCTTCGCTAATAACAGACTGCGCATGCAATATGTTTGGGCCCAGCTCTGCCCCTCCAAAAGTCCCTACTATGGTTTTCCTCATGGCGCCGGTATTAAACCTGCTCTTGCTGTCGCTGCGTGGACATTGTTGAACACGAGGTCCTGCTTCGTCTTATTATTCCTGCCCCAACGGGTCAACATTTCAACCATGGACGCCTGTTTCTCTCTTCCTCCGTTCTCACTGTCCCTGGCGATAATGTCGTCTGTCGCTGTCATCACACTATTTTTGTTCCTGCAGCGCCATTTTCATCGCTATCTAAGATGGCGCTCGCGCCCGAAGAAAGCACGATGGGGTCTAAGCTCTACGTCTGATAGTACTAATTATTCTCTGCTTCCCTGTGTCCTGTATCTCAGCCTCATCGCAGCGCGACCGTAGAGGATGTCGTGTCATCGATAAGCATAGGCGCCAGCACAGCCACCATAATCCAACCTGTCCGCCCATTTATTTTGACTGTTCGCTCTCGCAGCTGGCATCTCACCCTTACATCCAACCCTCTTCTCCGTTAGAGCCGATCGTCTTGCAACTCCACATTGCATTGTGACGTTTCGCCTCATAAGTAGCATTATCAAATTCATTTGATGAGAGCTCGCACACTGGTGGGTAGCGCTTCCAAATTGGAAACTAGATAGTCTGTAGAAATCATGTAAAAGACGTACTTGATAATTGATTACTATTTAGTGCATGATTATCCTCGTAGATGCTCGGTGTTTGAAAGAAAATGATGACAGCTTGAATGCACAAGTCTCCCAGCTCTCAAACCATCACATGCGCAGCTTAGGCTGGACTATTCTTACGCACTTCACAGCATCCTCGTGGATGTGTGCCCCGAACAGACAACTCTCTCATTCAACCGCTACCCTATCTCATCTGCAAGAAAGTCAGATCATCCATGAGCACGAACAATATTCAAGAAACCTCTGGCGGTAATGCAGAGCCACCTGTGCGTGTAGAATGAGTGCGTTCACGAAGGACTTAATAACTAATACGCATCAAGGAAATTACGACGAGTGATGAAAAGCCCTCAGATCCCGAAGCTCCATACGTCTTCAAGCATGCACCTCCCAAGCCAGCCAAGGATCCATGGGAAATCATATTGGAACCTGAGCTTAAAGCCGATACGGAGCGCTGTAATGCCTGGAAAGAGGAGGTTCAGAACCTATTGATCTTCGTGAGTCTTGTTCATTGTGTATTTCAGAGCGCTTACAGTCTTTGGAGGCTGGTCTCTTCTCCGCTGTGGTCACCGCCTTCGTCATCGAGTCATACAAGTTCCTACAGCCAGATCCCAATGCTGCTGTGGTCGGCTTGCTCTTCCATATCGCGAACAGTCTCAACAACTCTGACACCCCATTCCCGCCATCCGTGGATCCATCGGCCATCATGACACCTTTCTCGCATACATCATCCGCTGTCCGCATCAACATCTTCTGGTTCCTCAGCCTCATCCTCTCGCTCACCACTGTTCTCATTGGCACTATTTCACTCCAATGGCTTCGTGAACATCAATCATACCCCAATTTCTCTCCTCAAGAGAAAGTTGCCATCCTCCACATGCGATTGCAGGCCTTCGATGCCTGGTATGTGCCACAGATATTTTCGGGACTTCCTCTGCTTCTTCAAGGAGCACTTATCCTATTTTTGGCGGGGATGATTGATTTCTCATTGCCTCTCGTCGGCCCGAGGCTTTCAGTTCCTGTCACTGTAATTGTTGGTCTTACACTGTTATTCCTCAGTGCTACAACTGTTATTCTGACATTCCAATGCCTCTCCTTCTTTGGCCGTGACATAATCTATCCTCGTAAATCAGTCCCTACTCCATGCGCTTACAAGTCACCGCAATCGCAAGCTTTTCGCGTGCTTGTTGCGCTTCTTGTTACTGGTTTATTTCATCTATTCTCTAAATTCACAATATATAATGACGAGAACGCAAATCCATTACCAAAGTCACTGCACCACCTAGCCCCATCTATCTATTTACTCTGGGCCCCAGAAAACTGGCAATCTTGGCCAATATTTGATCGTGAATGGATTTCCTTACGAGATGCATGCCAACACTGCATTTATGACAAGGATCCTGATCTATATGAACATCGGCAATGCTGGACTGAAGAATTTCCTCTCAGTGATGTGACCCAGGCCTTGCTCAAGGCAGTAAAGGAGACTCCTAGTGCCAAACATACCAAGGAGTTTCTTGAGGCAGCTACCCATTGTTTCGACCAGCTTTCCAAATCTGTATGGACAAACCAGCCAACTTATTCAGTTAATAAACAGCAAAAACATCGCCGCAACAATTACTTTGAGCAATTGCTTTCCCATCCTAATTGCTCACTTTCAAAAAGACTTATCCATGGCAATGTTTACAAATTTGGCCAACTGGATTCTGGCACTTTTTATTTCTACATTGGCAACACAAAAACACAGTTATTCCATCATGATCAAATGGTTTATTTTCTGGGATTGCTATCAGACACTCATTCATCTTTCAATCTTGCCCAATATCAAATAGAATTATGGGCCCAAGTAATCAGGCAAAGCCATATTCCACCTCACACACCTGTTCATGATGCTTCTTCCTCTACAGCCATTATCCTTGAGTGGAAGTCTTGGAATTTTCCAATTCAGTCTATTGAAAATAAATGTATGCTCATTCACTTATTTTCCAAAGCACTGCATATTAATTATTAAGATTGTTCAGATCAAAGATACTCATCTGTAGTGGATATGCTCAGTGCAATTTTTCACTCAGTTGCTCTCCACAATATCTCAAAAGATCAGTCCTTGCATGCCCTGTGTGCACACTCAGAAATGGCATCTATATCCTACTATTTGGCATCTTGGACAGATGACTATCTGAGATGGGCAAATCAAATAGGCACAGCAGATACTCTTGGCCAGCAGCAGCTTCAAGAAATTGATTCTCAATATACCTCAATCTTCAAGTTTGTTGCTGACCTTCTCAAGAAAGAGATGTCCAACTCAGCCTCACATTGCCAGGAGGATACACCGAGTGTCTTGTTCTATCTGGCCTCAATCTATACATGGAAGCTTTTGGCTTTGGAGCCAGCTCAGACAGTACTCAAAGATTCAAGCAGCAGATTCTCCCTAGGACTGAGGTTTTTGCTTGAAACTCTGCTACTGTATAGGACTTGGACATCTGGTCAGAAGAATGATGTGCTCGAGAAAAAATTCCGAGACGTGGATTACTGTTACTGGAGACTTCAAAAGAACATGGTCAGATTTTGGGATGAATGGTGGGATGTTCTCATTGAGCATGGCCATGAAATAGGCCTGGAGGCAGCATATCCAGGTCAGTTTAATTTACTGAGTATTAGGGAGAGATTTACACCAGAATATTCTACATCTAGGACCTGCTTTGATTGAAGGAAATGGCCTTGATTCTTGGCCCGGCCCATTGTCAGAAGGGGCAGATGCCACTCGAGAGAACACAGCTGACATTATTGCTTCTTTGTCTTCATCTCCAGTACCCACCACAGTCATCAATCTTCCTCAAACATTGATTGCATCCGCCGCAGACAGTGATCATTTCCATCCCGAGTTGAATGCGCAGGTAAACCCGCACCCTGCATCACCGAAGCGCCCTGTGCCTACCTCAGATAATTATAATGAGGGAAGACAACAACAAGCGCTCGGTGATGGAGACTCACCTGCAATTGACAACGGCAATACCACAATGATTGCGCGACCTGGTCTGAATGACAATCCTCCTCGCTCTGCCTCGCATGCATCCATCGGTAAACTGGATGAAAGCCGGGAGCTAGGAGGGAATTACGCCACTACCGAGGATACATCCCTGGATCCGTCCCCCGTGCAGCCCCCGTCGTTGTCAGACGTAGCCGCCCCGGCATTGCCACACGATATTTTCAACAGATTCAGCGACGCCGATGATGCAGAGGCACATCTTCAGATTGACGAACCTCATCTGGCCATCGAGGTTGGCTCGCTTGTTGAGGCCGAAGGGTCCGAGGTCATAGAGAATGCAGCCTCCGACGCCGATTTTCTACAGGCCGGCGAACTTTATACGGCGATTGAAGTCAGGCAACCAGGTGGAATTGAAGAGATTGAGCGCGTAGAGGGCGCAGGATCTGGTGGAGCTCCTTTGGAGGATGAGCCAAGACCCGAAGTCGTCGCTGGAGAGGGCTCTGCGAAATAAGCTCGCGTTGATTGCGTCGATCACAGGCGATGGTTTGAGGGCCGGAGGTGGATTGTGGAAGGCTGCTTGCGGACGTTACATGCGTTGATGCATGAAATTCGATGGTGGAATAGGAGCGAAATTTACCTTGTACAGTGTTCTTTCTCTTTTCTCCTTTCCAACTCCTTTCCCTCCCTTGTCCGAATATTGCAGTCGCCATAGCGCATAAGTGTTGGGTGGGCCATTGATTTTCTACGTTGGCGTGGATGGAACTGGTAGATTTGACGAAGGACCATTAGCTCCGACGCAGAAGCTTGACGGAAAGGAAAGGGGGACATGGACGAGACTGACGTTGAGATGATATACAGAGAGAGTTGATCCTGCAATGTATGTCGATGTTGAAAATCGGCTCGTAGACAGACAGTAGATATCCGGACCTACAGGTCTCTATCAGCCAAAGTTACAGAACAAGAATAAGAGAAATTGCTTACCTGCGTCCGCTACCTATGGGTATCCGCACTTCACGTCGCGCGTCAATCCACCTCATTATCATCGTATACATTCATCAAAATTTGAAGGATAGGAACCAGGATCTGGAGAGCAAATTGTTCTGATAAGGGATTCGGAAAGATGTCGACGAATGCAACACATACCAGTGTTTCCAGGGACTGGGGTTCCGAGTTCATGTCAATCGTATCGTATCCAGAGATACTAAGATGACACTGGAGGACCGAACGTACATGGGTGCACAAGGCTTGAAGTCGTGGATGGAGGGAGGAGCAGTCGTTCGAAAGCGAGGCAACCTGTTCATGTTGACGCGTACACGCGGGTTTCGTCAAAGCCAGTCCTGAGCGAGTAGAGGACGACTTGTAATGGCGCGAATGACGATGGAGGAGGAGCGGAGGAAGACCAGAGCGTCATGAGGGTAGAGTCGGACGGGCGATTACGGCTGCGACATGTGAAAGGGGGGAGGAAGTACGTGGTGTGAGGCCGTGGAGGGGTTTGGGGGGAGGAACGGAGGAGGCGCTTGTTCGAAAGAGAGGCGGACTTGCTCGCATTGGCGGGTATATGCTCCTTAGGTCTTCAAGCTTCAGGCGCAGGCGGGAAGCGGATGAATGGATGAAGTCGTTGTGAATGACTACGGCGGAGGACCAGGACAGGATGAGGCTAAAGTCGGACGGATGATTATGGCGGCGAGATGTGAAAAGCGTAAAGGGAAGGAGGAGGCGCTCGTTCGAAAGGGGGGCGGACTGCTCGCATTGATGGGTATACACTCCTTAGCGCATCTTCAGGTGCAACACGAAGTGGATGAAGTAAGGTTGGCGCTAGCAACGACGGAGGAGCCCCTTAGGGAGACGAGGACAGGAGGGGAATCTTGAAGGCATGGGTTGGACGGGCGATTACGGCTGCGAAAGGTAAGCGGAGACATATAGCTACGAAGAGATGAACTCACGCAGAGGATATCCAATGATGGAGAGACTGTGATAGCGCCTACAAGAGACATTGTCGGCGAGGATGCAGAGGAAAGCTCAAGTCGAACGTTGAGATTGAGGGTGTTGGGATGCACGGGTCGGGGGCATGTTGCTGACGGACGCGATGCCTGTCTGCCTATGAGAAAAGAGTCGAGATCAATGATATCTTGGGACAAACCTAGTAGATTTGACAGCACCGGCACTCGACGGGGTCCAAGAGAGCGACCTCCAGCGGATTCTCGTTCGAAAAAGGCCGGCCCGGGTCATCCCGGTATATTCGCCGAGCCGTCTCCTCAACATCTCCTTCAAGTCGCCCCTTCTCCATACGCCGCGGAAACCTTTCCAGATATCTTTTATCATGACCTCTAAATTCTATGCGTGCAACGCGAATGCAATAATTATTTTCTCCCTTGTATGCGGCCTTGACATGTATTATCCCCCCTTCCTCACGAGTCACCACCCTCTCTGAAATCGCACAATCGACGTCGTTCTGCCTCTCTCAGTGTAACTCACTCCTTTACTTTCTAGCTATCTGACAATTCAAATGTAGTTGTCGAAATCTCCTGAAGAGACCCAAAGCCACATTTCTAGCAATGTCATCCATCATCTCACAATTATCCAACTTTGGTTCGTGTTTACTGAGAAATTTTGTTCTAAACTCCTTGCCTTCAATGACACAAGCGGTACGACGAATCACAATAGTTTCATACAAATGGCAAGCTAATCAAGACAAACAGATACCAAATCACCAACATACTATACGCAACCGGTCGTACTAAGCGGAGTCAGCCATTTGACCAATATGCAATGCAAAGCGAGAAATGGAT
>QEYC01000005.1:0-123395 GCA_009935795.1 Pholiota adiposa
AGTGATACCTATAACGGGTAGCGGAGAGAGGTCAACACGATGGGATGATGATAGTTTGCAAGTGTTCGATATGAGTCGGATGATCGGGCGGAAGACCTGGAGGCGAGCGACTGCTCCACGCTGCAATTCGAACTTAGAATCCATACCGTCGTTGTATTGTATACGCTTGAACCTAAATTTTCGCGTACGCACGACCGAGTAAGGATCCTTCTTGCAGAATGCACTCCAAAGGCGATAAACGGCTGAAGACCACACTTACATGTCATGTTCGATGTAGAGTTTGAACCCACAACCTCCTTCGTTCCCTTTCCACCAGATACCCCCATACATCAGTTCTCTCTTGCTCTGCTCATCTTATCGCGTCGCAAATAGTGAAGAAGTGGATCGGTTTAGTGCGAAGAAGAAGGAGCGAAGTATTTTGCCCCTGTGCTCATTGCTTTAAGCAATTCCGGCTAGGATGTATGCCGTTTCAGCGATGTGCAAAGAAACGCAGTCCTGAGATTTCTCTTTTTGTCGTCCGCCCCATGATCCATCCCGCATAATCGCGCCTCTGTGTCGCCACAATGCAGGCTGCCAAAATTTCGCGTTTCAATTTTGTCTAAAAGGCCCATCATTCGATGTTCACTTGGAAAATTCTCATTCGCTGGCATCATGGCTTGGGAACAGCCGCATCATGTACTGGCAGTGTAGTTCTGTCGCCATGAGAGTACGCTCAGCCGAGTAACTACTATACGGATCAAGCTGCCTGCGCAGTTTGTTAATTTCGGACTCAGATACTTACCACGCGCCGACGCACCAGGACGGCCGCAGAGTTCAACGTTGCAAACAGGGCACACCTTCCGAGTCCTCGCCTGCCCTCCCCGCCCTCAGCTATTCTTCTTTATCCACCCTCGCTAGCTCCAGTATGGAAGCTTGACGCAAACATACTCAAGCGTGTCATGCGAAACACAGGATTACACATCTCATGATCGTCTAGATCCAAGAGCGCAACGTCTGCCGGATTTCCGAATTCATGACGAACGAGAACGGATGCCCAGATGCCACTTTTGCGTCTGGTCGCCTGACATCATACCTCCGCAAATAGTCTTCGGCTTCACGGTCCCCGCACAAGTTCGCAACTCGAGTCAGAAATAGTCACATACAACCAGAGTGAATACAAACTCCGGTCCAGGATATAAGTACAACCAAAGACTGGCAACCAAATGATTGCAAGACACGATCAGAGTTCTGAAGTGAAAATAACGATACATACGGTTTCGCCCGATGTCATTCAACGCTGTCAAGCTCAAGCTATCAGCGCGGAACCGTTCGGCCAAATAGTTTGGGTGGAAGCACAGAGGCCGTAATAAGACAGGTCGGAAGTGCTTGTCTCAAAACGTGCCGAGAGGCATGCGGAAGGACTTCCCCATGTAAAATAAAGTCGCTGCGCACTGCACGGCGGCAATAATATTTCATCCACTAATCCGGCGTTATAAAGCAGCGTATTCGACTTTCATCTTCTTCCTATTTACCCATGCCCTCCTTGGACCTTTTCTCCGCCGCGCGCGTGTTTCTCCGCCTTTCTGTTCTTTCGACTCCGCCCCAAAAACAACATCCTGGAAAATCTCTCCCCTCCCAGCCGAAAAGGATGGCGCCATTGATGAACCTTCTCGAAATTCCACACAAATACGAATGGAGACTTATCACCTGATGGTGCCAAGAGAGCAGGCTATGTTGGCCTTTCTTAAATTTATCTTGTGTATTATAGACTAATGGAACGGAACATGGACAGAAACTGACATTTCTATATCTGAACATTGCCTGGAACAGAGATCTATCCTGGATACCTCTGGAGAGCTGCCACGAGCTTGCTTGAGAGAGGTCATCATATATTCCGGGGTATGCAATGGTAATTTCGCGCCAAGACGAAGCACTGACATAAACATAACACAGGCTAGACTGATCATGGTCAACGAAGTTGAATGGCGGAGTGCACTTCCTTTCGCTGTTGGACTAACGGTATGTTTTAACCATCGTTCATCCATTAACACCCATTAATAATCAGGCATTACTTCCAGGAACATATGTGAAGTCACTTTCTCGCTCGAATAACTTCAACTATCATTGAGCCACGGCACGTCTACCTAGCGTCAGCATCGTCGCTTATGGACCAGCAATTCCATCCAACACGACGACCACGCCATTCCACCCTCATCACTCCTGAAATTCGCACGAGGCACTGCAGTGCATAAGTTTCTCGACGACACGCATGCGGATGTTCTGCGACATAGCGCGACAGTACGCCCGCTCTGTTTTCCCTTTCCTCTTAATCAGACTCAATTCAAGCGTGTCCTAGTATGGTCGGTGAAATCATCATGTCCATTGCTACGGAATAGAAGTTCAGACTCAAGACGATCCATACGTCAACGCGGCCAGGAAGCTGACATATTCTCACCACAGTACTGTGCCCGGGGCATTCCTCGTCGATTCCTTCCCTTTTTTAAATATATTCCAGACTGGGTCCGCTGGCGCCGGGTTCAAAAAGAAAGCGGCGTGAATTGGAGAATAGTTGACCAGTAAAATGTGGCTTGCATATGCGGCTACCAAAATAGAACATCGTAAGGTTCAGCCATTATTTAAGCTAGCAACATTCGTGCGCTCCATAACGCAGAATAGAATCTGGTTTCGAGCCGTCATTCACGTCGCTTAACCTTCAGAAGATGGACGAAGGATCAAAATCCAGAAGTATATGCAGAACAAGTGATAAAAATACTGCTGGAAGTATATACGCAGGTGCGTCCATTTATCATCCTTGATTACTCAGTTTACTCTCTTAAAATTTCCTATCCTCTGAAATCCAGCCGGTCTGATACAGTATGTCCTCATATGACATCAGATGGCTGCTAATGGAATCTCAGAGCGTCGCAGCCATGGGTCCTGCATACTCGGACTCCCTGCAAAACCCGGGCATGTCCTAGAAAGGCCCGACGAGGCGTAGACGCGTCCCTCTCGACCCGGCCATGCTCCCAGACTTCAATGACCCAATAATCCCTGCCCGTACGTCACAGCCCATAGTCAAGGAGGCCCTCCGATGGCGAGACGTGCACCATCGGTGAGTTATCTACAACCTGGCACAACAATTCATACTCAGAGCACCGATCCGGCATTCCGCATCGACTCTGAAAGACGACGTGTATAAAGGACACAGAATACCCACAGGATCAATGGTTATTGCAAAATCTCTGGTAAGAATTAAGCACCCAGAATCGTTACCTAGCGTAGCTTCTGACTTGTAACTTCTGTGAATAGGTCATATATCGCACCAATACAAGTATCACCCAGCCCGTTTACGTTCAACGCGAATCGATTCATAAAGGACGGAAAGCAATCCATCCGGTGCCAGATCCCAGTATTGCATGCTGCGCTTTGGAAGAAGGTAGATCCTCCTCCCATTTATTTGGTGTACGGGTCGAAGAATGAGCTCTTCCCCACCCCAGAATTTGTCCAAGGACGTCATTTAGCATCCTCGGCCATTTGATACCCCATAGCGTCGCATAACTGACAGTTTTGATATCAATAAAAGTCTGTCGACGATGAAGGAGAGTGAATTGAGCCGCGTCGGATGATATCGTTCCGGCCTCGTGAGTACGTACGTAGCATGTTTCCGCAATGACACTTTCGCATGCCTAACTTGCCATCGTTGATAAGAATGCGGTGTCCTATAAATGCTCCATCAAAGCCGTTCAGAAAGCGCTGAAAGTTGATACAGTCTACAGATAGATTGGCAGTTCCCAGCGTGTGATGTACTCGTTCTACTATAGTATATCAGACGGCCACTGTCTTTTAATGAATGCTTGCCAGCTGTACGCGATGCTAATAATCCAAGCCTTGCCAGTTTCACGTCGACTCAGAAAAGTCAGCTCGATCGGAGAGGTTCGCAGGAGATTTGTCAACAGCCAGACTACTGCAACTGAGAACTGAACCAAGAGCTTGACGCGGATGAAAATTCCGCATCTCCACAGTATATGTGAATGAGAACAAACGAGATACGTACTGAAAGTATTCGTCAGCCGCGGAAGGACGAAGGACGTCTCCATCAAACACCAGCATTAGACGCAGGTTAAGGAGTCTCTCTTCTTTCCCAACACACCATGGTCCATGAGACAACCCTACCTTCTGTACTTGCTCGTCTATTGCAGATACGTAGACCATGTACATGTAAACGCGTGGCCACAAGCCGCGATTCAGACGAGCGAGAAGAGATGGCAAAAGACGGCAACGATATCCATGAGGTATGGTGGTCGTCAAGATTACGCCAGATGTAGACAGGACCATGGCTTAAGCTAGATCGAAGTCATTCTCCCTATGAATACTATATATAAATGCATATATAGGGAAAACTCACTTCAACTTGTTCCAGTGCTTCCCGCTCAACGTAAGACATATGTCAGACTCCAAGACTCAAGAGCCGAAGATATCAGAATAGATCAGATAACAAGGATTCTTACAAAACACAGGTGAGCATTGATATTGTATTGATCTTTGATTCCGAACTTCAACGAACATTTGAAAGACCCTTTCGAGCTGATCAAAATTTACTCTCTCTTCAAAGTTCGAAGCTCTCCAACTGTGAGTCTGCGCTATTATTTACCTGAGATTTTAATACAAGCGTGATTAAAGTTCTTCTGGGTATAGGCTATATATGTAAGCGGGAACTCTGATCTTCGATCCAGGAACGTCGAATGGTTCACATCATACAAGATCATACTACACGAGTACGCCACTGAGGGCGAGGACGACGCCTTTCTGCTACTAGATCCATGACTATCTTCTCCTACCTAGCAGGGACTTTCCTTGCATACATGCATCTATTCAGTGAAATACAGGCCTCTGGGATCAGTTCAATACCAGACGCTCGACCTGTAGACTCGGATGAACCCCCTATCGGGTCATATCGGCCACGTTGTCTGCACGATCGACAACGAGCGACGTGTACACGACAAGATTTTCGTCCCGACGATAGCGACGATGGGTGCACTCGTCATTGTGGCGTGTGTGTTGCTACATGATCGCAGTGAATAGACTTGGGGGCCAAATTCCGAGAGGTACAAATTGGGCGGTTCCCTCGCATGGTGCGCACATATTATCTATCGAGTTCGTATAAATATTGACTTGGTGTTATATAAGCTGCTCCTGATAGGGTATATAATGCAGAAACGGCAAAGACTGTTAACGAGAGAGACAGCCAAAACATTACACCTCTCGGCCGGCGAATGTCGAAAGCACAAAGAAAATCACCGCCTCCCTTCCTTCCTGGCCCATCTAATATATCGTCACAGCCCTTTGGTACCGGACAGGCACCATACCCATATGCCACTCAACATGCCGCTCAATATGGAATGTCCAATATCCCATCCAACGCCCCAGGCGCACAACGAGATCACGGATATTGGGGGTCCGACGCGCCACGAGTGTCCATGCTCTCATCAGCTCAATCAGCGACAGAAGTAGGCTCCGATAGGGCATCTCCACCCAAAACCAAACCCTACACTACTGTAGGAGGCTACGGCTTTTCCAACCAGAATGTAGCTCCACCAGAATTTGGGACTCAGCGCTCGCAGCCATCCACCGTTGGGTCGCAAAACTACAATCCATACGACGGTATCGACCCTACGTATAACCCAAATCAGAGTGGGAGAAGCCGATAGCGGCACTGTATACCGATTGTCCATTTCTGGTGCTTTTTTCTTTGTAAATTGGCAGTTCAAATGCGGCTACCCGCTATTTCTAATTCCCTTGTTGGGAAATTGACTACGTCGCAAACCAACATATTCATTTCACATCATACATCATACAATTGACCATTTGAATGTAATTTTCTGTCACTTTTCTTCCAGTCTAAGGCGCCATGCACATGCTTAAATTGTTGGAATATTTTCAGCCACCATCGCAGCTGCCCTCAGCCATCCTTCCGCCGAAGGACTCGAAGCACAAGCTCTGCGAAGAATTTTTCAGCTCACATTGAAATGAAATAAACCAAGATTTGACATACATTGACGCAGTCACTTTGAGGGATGCAGAGGGTAGCTTCACCGCCTTCGCCGAACTAATCAAAGAGACAATATCAGCACTGTTCAATGTCGAATCCAAATCTAGGAATAAAACCGACGTTGGCGCTGCAGCAGACCTCGCTGCCGGGGCAGTCGTTGTCGTCGCGGCACTGTGCTTGGGCAGCTGCAAGCCCAATCGCAGAGAGCACGGTGAGGAGTACTTTGATATTTAATATCATCTAAAACGACGGAGATCATTAGCTTTCGATGCTCTTGGCCGTATAGATGAGATGTACGAGGCTTACACTGCGAATGCGGTTTGATTCTGAGGAATGGCCTACATGATTTGCCTGGCTTTTATACCTTCGACGCTGGTCATTTTAGAGTAAATAGCTCAAAATAATCCGGGTCAAACGGTGAGTCATGCTTGAGCATGATTCCTGTGTCTCGGTGGATCCGTGAATGCGTAGTGGAGCTTCTCACCGCATCTAACCGTTTCTTTATGGTTAGGAATGATATTTGTATCCTCAATTTAATTAAAGGTTGAGCCTAATTTGACATATACGAATGCACAACGACTAATGTAAGTAGCTTAGTACGAGTACATCCTCGAAGCGCCCCAAATAGTTTATCTGCGAGTGGAAAAAACCTCAGTGGCTCGAAATCAACTGGAAATTATGACACTTCAGCTTCAGTGCGCGCAAAAAGCTAAAAGACATGGCCATAAATTACCACTCCAACCCTTTTACCCGTACGTGCCCATCCTACCCGATTATTTATAGAAATAAACCTTCTCATCCAATTCACTGCCCATTTTCAAAATCACCGAACAAAAAAAGTTGTTTGCTCCAAAGGCCCTCAAGACAACGTCATTCGTTGCTAAGAATAGCACCGGCAGCAGTACAAGCCGTCCTATTTTTATTGTGAGCGCGAGCGTTCAAGTCCAAATGACCTCTGCGACGCTCATTCGTAGAGTAGAAAAGGAATGATAGGCTGGTATTCTTATCTTTGGTGTATATTAAGTATCCGTTCCAGGCCTTTTCTCGCGGCGCATGGAGCGTAATGGAAAACAGAGATGATTACTTAGTACTTAGCTGTGTGATGCTTGCATGATTTTGATTAGTGTTCTGCACGCAGAACCAATCATATATAGTCGACGCTACTTTACTTCCCTAGAACACGAGAGCCAGCGCCATTACCGCAGTAAGGAAGGCAACTATAGAACTCCTGGAAATATTTTCTTGACAGCCGCCTGTCCCGTTCTTCTGACTCTGGGGCTGCAAGGGGCTGGAGGCAGAGCCGCTGTTGCCGCCGCTATTTGAAGATGAACTAGAATTAATAGAATCGGAATCGGAATCGAGAGTAGGCGGAGAGCTGTCTGCTGAGCCGTCTTCAATTGGAAACCCTGCATTGGCGCACTCTTGTTGGAATTCTGATATAAAGCATAAATACTTCATTAGCACTTTGGGCAGAGTGAAGTACAGAGACGAGAGAATATTAACCTGAGGCGGTCAACAGTATCGGTTCAGCAGTCGGAGGCGGCGTGTCGCTTCCAGAAATTGCCCCAATTGCGCTTTCGTTCTCTTGGTGAGCAGCGTCCAGATTCAGACATTCTTGACACGGATCGATGTTGTTCAAGACATCGGCTGTGCAGGAGCAGGCGTTGATTGCGCCACAAGTCTGTCCAGAATAGATTTAATCAGTATATATCATCCTTCGATTATATGCTTATAAACGCACTGCTGAATTTATAGTCGGGTCGCATATTGTCCAGCACTCGGACGGGAATGAGTTTTCAGCTTGCTCGAACGAGATCAGGACCGATCTCCGTATGCCTGTGTTTAAATTTGCCGTGCCCGCCACATTCAAGCTGAGAGCGCTGACTGTGTCACGACTTCTCAGCAATCGGAATGTAACCAAAGGTTGGGTAGATCAGTTGTTACCGAAGGTAATACATAACTGTAAAGTCAGGAGGAAGCTAGCCATTATTAAAATGAATGTGGGTGATGGACAGCTCCTCAAAAGCACCAGGCGATGAGTATATTCGAGTATTTCAGATAGATGGGAAAGGAAGAGTGATTGAGTCTTTCGTCTTTCCAGACAGATCTTATATACTGTTAAACGTCTGACTATTAATAACTCGAAGCATTTGTAGTGTATGTACGCTCGAAATAATATTCCCCACTGACGCGTCCGTCAAGTCAATGCTTTAACAACGAAGACATCAACCACGCGGGTACTGTCCTGCGTGCAAAAAATTGTGGACCGTTGAAGACTGAAATTTATAGTATTCAAGGAGACGTTCAAGCTTTACGGTGCAAAGAAGGGACAACTAAAATGCATCGAATAACAGCCCTCACTAGGCCTCACTAGCGGTTCAGATTCTATAAGATTTATTTATTTTGACCAGTAAAATTTACCCAAGCTATGTACTTCAAATGATGTTCGACATCAATCAGTCCATGTCAAACATGTACTTGACGTTTACTACCAGAAAACTTATTTTATAATTTCTAATTCTCAGCGAAATTTCTTCCCCTTCATACAAAACATCGATCCAGAGCATTCCTCTTGAGTTTTATTACTGTTTGGGAGGTGCACTAATTCCACGGCGCCGTCATTTATTGTCTGAGCGAAGCCCTGAGAAAGAGATCAAAATACAAACTTGAATAAACAAGGCCAAGTAAATCTCTTGTTGCCCTCTCAATATTTATGACCGTTCTGCCTTTCAGAACGAAGTGGTATGTATGATTCTCAGATCCCAGCTCAAATATATTGACAATTCTCGGATAGCTCAGCAGCAAGCCTGCAAGAGTGGGTCGTCAATGGTGCCAACAAAAGAAAAACACAAAAGCATTCGATTCGCCCTCGTTCTTTTCCACCGATATACGCGGAAATGTCTTAATTGTTAGCCCATAAGTACGTCTTCGCGTCGCCAATTGTCATTTTTGTCTTGTCTGACGCGTACTCCCGATTCAGACAGTGCCGCACTCTCAAGGGCACGATGCATCAACGCAGCTAGAACTCTAAGATGACGAAGAACGAAGGTTTCTTCCATCGAGGGAAGGTGGGACGACTGCGCAAAGTCTTCTTAAAGTCAAGTCCTCGAAGCTATTATCGTCTCACTCTCTCCACAATGACCGGTCGAAATGCGAACAAGAGCCGCAGGAATCACCACTTCAAAAGCACAACAATTGACGTGCCTCGTGTTGGATCTATTTACATAACCTGAAGGCTTCCACCACGAGCTGCAGATTTGGGTCCAGTCTCTTGTCCTCTTGCAAGGCTTCACCATGATCCTCTACCTTGCCATTCGCCTCCTCGTCTTCGCCCTGTTCACTCATGCCGCCTGCGCACAGAGCAACATCACCATCGACGACACGGACCTGTCCATAGTCTACACACCCGCAGGAGCATGGGTCGTTTCATCCAACAGCACGCTAGACTTTGGTGGGACGCATATGCTCACGCAGAACCCAAATGCGACCGCAATATTCAACTTTACAGGCGCGTTTCCCATTTTTCGACTTCATTTACTCAGGCTGAATTCGAAATTTAGGGATAGCCATCTATTTTCTGTCGCCCAAATGGCCGTACACGGTGAACACGCAGCTCTCGCTTGATGGCGCAGCGCCTGTGCTCGTTGACCTGATCGACCATTCGCGGCCGGATGTATCAGAGGGCCCGGAGACAGTGCAGTCGGCTGTCGTTTGGAGTGCGACAGATCTAAATAATACCCAGCATACGCTAATAATATCTGTCGGTGTGGGGCAGCCATTCGGTGTCGTTGACGGAATAATGTATGTGAGCTTTCATAGATCTCCTCGTGAAACGAATTTGATGTTTCAATAGCTTTACTACTACTGCGGTACCGACGACATCCTCTTCACCTGTTCCACCATCAACATCACCACCCGCGACATCGTCATCCCCATCAATCTCAACCTCGACATCAGCCCCCTCAACTATCACCGACCCAGTCGTCGCTGATCCCGCACCAGCGCAAGCGTCTCAAAAGGTCCGCGTCCTCCCTATCGTACTCGGATCCCTCTTCGGCCTCATAGGCATTGGCGTCATCGTCCTCGCGCTCGTCTTCGCTTGTCGGCGGCGGCGCAGGCCCAAATCAGAAGCATGGACCATCGACTCCTCCCCGAGCACCACTGGTGTCAACAAGAACAATAAAAACAATAACCGAAACTACACCAACTATACCCCCATGCCCGCTTCGACAGCGAACGCGAACGCAAGCGGGTACCCAATGGACCAGACACCGCAAGGTGCCTGGCAAAACACGCGGTATGGGTACATCGGGAATACTCCCCCGCCCCCAATACCCCCGCAGGACGGACGCGCGCCGAACCGCTACCTCCCCGGCGCGACGCTTTCCACGATCACGGAGAAGAGCACACCGCGCAAGGGGGATGCTCAGGCGTCGCTGGCACACTCGCCCGCATCGGCGCAGAGTGGAGAACTTCCCAGCGGGTACTACACCGCCCCGCCGTCGGATGCTGAGGGCTCTGCAGGGGCGGGGACGACGCCGAGGAGGGCCTACTTTGGGGTGAGTCCAGGTACGCCCATGCCTAACCCTAGTGGGATGGCGGGAGTGGGTACGGCTGCAGGTCAGCATGGACTTCCTGGGTATTCGGCGCAGGCGCCACAAGGACGATGGATATGATTTATTCGTTTTTGTAGAGGTAAAGGGGAATGTGTACAATAGTTTCGTTTGCTCTAATCGTTGCATTTGTGTTGCATCTTTGACGGTTGGCATTCAGGCGACAAGGGAAATCATTCAACATCAAGCAACGTTCAACATCAGAGAACACTCGACATGAGATAGCACTGCGTGTAGAATGCAAAAATACACAACACCTGCGCTCATTCAATCTTGCTTCCCAGCACTGACCAATTCAGCGACCTCTATTAACCACACCTTCACATCAGAACCCCATCCTCCAAATCGCCTCATCTTACGATTTGCAACGTCACTCCCCGACTCAATGCCAATTAACTTCATCTTCTCTTCATTCCTCTCGCGCACACTCCAGTGATGGCTCAAGCACCACCAAAGAATGCTCTCTTTGGAGAAGAAGACCTCGGTGAATCTTTCGTCGCAGCCTGGGCTGCACGGCGCTTGCAGACGGATAAGGCGGAGGAAGGTGCGTAGTACGATTCTCGGGAAATAAACATAAAGAGGAGGGTCCAACCCTGGGTAAAGACGAAGTAAGTCGACGAACAATCATCAGCATTTGGAATAGACGCTGAACGACTGACATATTATGTCCGTAGCCGCGTCAGTCGCAATGCTCCCTCCAAAAGTAGTAAAGTTCCCATCGACGACCCATCCTCTCTCGTCTTGTTCCAGAGCCTTGCGTAAATTCGCTTCGAACTCCTCGCGTGAACTTTTCACCCATCCTGAGTTCCAAAAAAGCCGATCCATGGATATATAGGGCACACCCAACGCCGCTGCCAGAGCACTACCAGTGGTGCTCTGCTCGAGCAAAGAACACGCCAGTGGAAGAAACCCCTTGCATAATGAAGGTGACCCTTCTTACGCCGCATAGTTGAGTGCACTTGCCTTGCCAGAACCTGCAACGAGTACCGCCGCCCAACGCATCAGAGCTTGCATTCTGAAATCTGCATGCAGCACTACGCACCGCTATTTCCGAGTATCTGCACGCGATACCGCCCTTGGCCATCACCAAGAAGAGGAGGAAGGCTGCTCATGTCTGGATATCACGGATACCTTCCTGCGACCAAGTGGGATGAACAGAGGAGCGCTGCGCTGAGCTCGCCACACCATGGTCGTTGTAACTTGTGAGTCATTCCGGTTTTTCTGGTACGGCCCCGCCGTGTTTTTTTTTTTGGACATCGTCTTCACGTGCTCTCTCTTGTTGCGCCGCAGTGACTCGCAGCACGCTCGGACTCGCACCACAAACGATGTCAACTACCGTTCGCTGCGGGAGATTGCTCCCAGATGTTCGATTGCCCGTACTCGCTGCGATCGATTCTCACACGAAGAAGCCTTCGAAGGCGACTGTCTATTGCCCGGCCTTCTACACATCGAAGTGGATGACTGCACTCTCGGGCGATTTTTGTTGCCTTTCCGTACGTCGCGCAATAATGGCATCGGAAAACGCGGTGCCTTGTCAACTCTGTCGATGCACTGCTTCAAATTTACCTTGATGACTCGCATTACTATATTCTCAGATCATCCCGCGACGCGGAGCCACCTGCACCTTGTGGCGAGTGCTTATCTCGCCGTCCGATTTCTCTCTCAGCGTACCTCAATGACTAGAATGACGCGTCCTAAAACCCGACAGCGTATGGCTCCGGAAGTTTTGACATCAAGGATCTGAATACGATCTGTACGCTTATCCTCTCTCGTCTGCGCCCGCAGTGACATTCGAATGCCTTCATGCTGGATATTGGAAACCTACCGAGCGCTGGATCAGGTTTCACAGCGTTCTTTTCCCTCTGATTGGCCGGCCCTCCTCCTCAAGACCCAAAAAGGCTAAGGTTCAGTGCCATCTGCCGCATGTGATTCCCTAGCCTTCGAACCCGTATGTCTGATAATTCATACCTCTCACTGTCGTAAACACCAGCGCTCACAGCCAAACGTGTTGATGCAGATCATTGTTGCAGAAGACTAAGACCTTTGGGTTTTCCCATATAGCCCCAAAATCCGCCCCAGGGCTAGATCACAATGAGGCCATGTTTCTGGCTACGAACCGGTTCTAGGAAGCTCGAAGACAAGGCCCTGATGACGAACTGACGTTTCCCCACAACAAACGAAGCAAAGTATACCACGCATGCCTGCCTCCCATGGCTGCACATGATCGGGATTCGGGAATACGAATGGGAGTTTCACATTTCCATCCTTGGGTTCATGGTTGGGGATCCTCTTGAGATTCTGCTTACTGGAATTTTCGGATTCTGAGATTCTTTCGTCTAGTATCCCTTCTTTGAGGTAAATAAATCCAACCTGTTTACGGTGGTCTTTTACAATAGATCTGTTTTATTCTTGAAGAACCAAGTATCTCGTCCGATGGGAGGTTCGAAATATCTTCCCAGCTTGCCCGTGGATCAACGTACCATACATCCGAAGGTGTACTCAACTTCAACTCCAACACCTACACAACCAACCCACGATGTTTTCGCAGATTCTAAGTCTAGAGAGTAAAGCTTTCAACTTGATCACGGAATGTCCACTCAAAAGTCGTGGCAGAATAAAGTTCCGTTCGTCTTAGACATAACCAGAACTTGGGTAGCATCTCTCAACCACTCAAAAATCTGTCAAGGAAGTGCACATCTTCTATAATTATGAGTACTCGGGAACAATATTGACACCTTCTAACTGCTCACGAAGGTCTCATGGATCAGACGGACCAGTCTTTGTATTGTAATATAGCGTGCCGTCCCTCCCGCTGAACTTCAACGATAACGAGAGTAATTTTTTATTACGTACATGGAATCCATGCACACGCCTTGTGCATTGCATACTAGGAATAACAGACTGTATTTACGACCCCGAATCCATTCCAGAAGATTAATTAGGCATATTTTTCACTTCATAAACATCGCAACAGTCACCATTTTCACTAAAATGCTATGGCCAATGGAGCCCAATGATAGAAAGTGTACTCAGAAATAACGTCGAGTCCCGTCAGACGACAACCTTTCGTTTCTTCTTCTTGGGCTGTTCTTCCTGCATTGCCTCCGGATAATATCCGCCTGTTTTATCGACTAGTTTCAAGGCAGATTGGATCGAAGCAAACCGGCTGGTGAGCATTTCGTAAATGCTTTTGTCACACTCGAGGTATTGAAGGCCGAGGACCTGGACCTTCAACACCCCTCCTCTATATAGTGGCTCAAGTAAATGAGCGGTCTTTGGTGCGCGTGAGCCTTGCAGAGTTGCTTCAGCTAAAACTTTCCATGACTTTCGAAACGACGTCAATATGATATATATCTCCGTAGAAGAATATAAGCTTGCCAGATCGGATCCACACACTGATATTCCTTCTGGATTTCGGGAACGTAGGTCAACAGCCTTGTAAAGGCCTGTGTAATAAATTGACCCATTCCCAGTAAAGAACAAATGAAACGTCTTCCCAATAAGCCCATCGAAGACACCCATGTTTCTTGATGCAACTTGCTTGGATGGATCATAGACGTTTAAGGGCGCTACGGCAAGTGCGTGCTGCTTAGCCGACCGGTTACACCAAATAACTCGTCCAGGGAGGCACAGCAGGTTCGTCCCCACTCTTGTTCCTGTAGTCAGTAGAAAGTCAGGCGTAAAAACATTAAAGAACGAACTCTTTACATCTCGGATCCTGTGTGTACGGCTGAATCAGAAAATTGTGAGAACAACTGTAAACTTTGAACACACCTCCGCGAGAAATGCTTTCAGATCCATTGAAACATTACACACAGGCTTCCACTTCTGTGGTCTAAAAGAGTTGATAGGCCTAGGCAGATCAGCCATAAATTTGCAAACTTCCTCTATACTAGTCAGAACCTAATATCCATCCATTCTAAACATGCGCTCAAGAGTTACGCAAATAGACATTTCACGTACGGAAGGCATGGCCGCAGCAAGCACAGGCGGTCTTATAACATGGGCCGTTTGGACGCCAATAGAGAGCTGTTAAACACCAAACAAATTGATAGGGCGATGACAGGGGTTTCGATAATCTCACCTTAGAAACGCTGACTCCTTTGACCTGCTTTAGGTCCGACTCCGACTTGAATAATTTTTCTTCCAGCTCACGACACGTCTATGCAAATCGTTAGAAACTGAGCCAGCAACACATCAGCTACGGTCAAACCTCTCGCAACTGTTGTTTGGCATCTTTTTGTTCCTTATACTTTCGGTAGTACGTCTCCAAGGCTTTCTCCAAATCTTGGACGTGATCAGTGTCGACAGGCTCCGTCGATACAATTTTTTCAAAATGATTCGTCTCTCGCAGATGTGGCAGGGCTTGATCTACGTCTTCAATCTTATCCTTGAAACCCATGGACGTTAAATGCGAACGGAGCCAGCTTCATCTTCAGCTCACCTTTTTGATCCACACCTTGGAGTCTTTCATCTCCTCCAAAGCGGTTCGAAATTGTCGGTTCTCGGAACAAACATCCTCAAAATTCTTCTTCAAAATGCTAAGAGCATATTCAGCCGATTCTGCACGGGTTTTATAGTCCTATACACCACGATACAATTAGTTAGCAAAGGATATAGCACCTTTGCCTGTAGACGCACCTGGCTTTCTAGAGATTTAATTTTAGCTCGTGCCAACTTCAGCTCTTTCCCCATGGCTGAAAGCATCTCCGACATCAGATCGGCGTCAAAGTTACGCGGGTCCATAGCAGTGAGGCGGAGAAACTGAAGGAATGGATAGGACTTCAGTGTATGGGTTCAAGTTATGGAGACGCGTCACCCTCAAAAAATCAAGCTCAAGCCAGGAGTTACTTTACATAAAAACCCTGAGAAAGGCGAGCTCATCGCGAGCTAAAAATCAAAACAGTATTTTTTGGGCAAAGGGAGAAAGATAGTTGCCATTGTAGACATTAGAGCTACAGACAAAGTGTGTACTATACTTAGAGAGGGACTGACAGTTTCTGCAATGAGGTTCAAGGAGCGTGATCGTCTTCATTCGAGTCGACTTCCATGGCGGCAGGTTCTAGCCCATCAACAGTAGGAAGGTCCATCTCCGATGACGTCGAACTTCTGTTTCTTGATATCTGTGATGGGGAAGGGAGATCCTGCGTACGACTGGGTGATGGTGTATCGACAAGATGCGATGGTGAAGAATTAAGGGAAGGTGTCGGAGATAGGCTTGGACGAGGTCTTTCTTTCTTAGAGCGCGCGGAGACGTTGAAATGACCGCACTTAGGACATATGTATTCTGCAAAAAAGAAAGGATTAAAAATTGACACCGAGTACAGCACACAGAGTGACGGGTAAACTTACGAGCGTCTTCCCACATGCTCTCTTTGACTAGACCGTTGTGCATATAGCATTTTTCACAGATCAAGGCGTATCGGGAGCTTGGAGACGCGATATTCGGGTCGTCTTCTCCCAGAAGTGCGTCAGCTAATTTGTCATACCATTGCTTGCGCGAAGGGGGGAGAGGCGTCACAGCTATAAAGAGAAACGTATGAGGCATAGTCTATCACATCGATGAACGGATCTCACGAGAGAAGTTAGCCACGTTGAGTCCAGGAGTCTGCATTTTGGGGTTGCCAGTATTTGGAATATTGGGTATTGGGCGGCCTTGCGGAGTCTGTGGAATCTGACCAGGAGGAAACCGTTGTCGAAGGGGTGTAGCTAATGGTGATGCTTCGTCGTATTTCTGGATGAGATCGCGCGTTGAGTAGTAATTCGTTTTTTTCTTTATTTCTTCAACTTTGTCGCGGCGCTTCTTCATCAATTCCTTCACGGTTTTCTCTGATAAAATGTTCAAACAAAAGGGCCAAGAAGATTGGTTCAGATTATACACACCTTCGGCGTCTCCCTTTCTCATGTACCAAATTTGAACAACGCGGCGGATAAATAGGATGCTAGGAAGCGAATTAGACATGTTACAGGTATCATTAGAAAATACAGCACATACATGATGGGTCCAATCAATACCGGTGCCCCTTTGATGGCTCTTTCCACACTTGGCTTCGTCCTAAGTTGTCCTCGTTTGAGATCTGGCAACACATTGTAGTACCACAGGCTGGAATATGCCACCCATGCCGCCAACGTATACAGGGTAACAAGCAACGTCGAACGCCGCTCGCGTAGACGTATTTCGGAGAGTTTCAGCTGTCTTTGCTGAATATCATCTGCAAGATTCGACAGAACCGTTTCATAGTCCTCTTCGCCCTTCTGCACAAAACCAGTTCTCAGCGACTGAATGTGAGATCTTGACCGTGCAAGGACGCACCTTAGAGAAGATACGTCGCAGAAAAGACATTACGGGTTTCGTATGCGCACTTTCAAAGCGACTTTCGTGGTTTGTAGGTTATGGGTTTGGTGGCATAAGGTTGACCGTGCTCGTCAAGTGCCGCAGTGTCGTGCGTCACAATCCAGAGCGTGACGTGACGTGATTTTACGTTGAGCGCGAATTTTATTTGCAGCTCCGCATGGAAAGTCAAAATTTCCTTTTTAAGAGTCGCGATTATCTTTCGCGTTCTGCTCGAGATGGCGAAAATTGTCTTTCCTGCCATTCGTGCATCTAAAAACGAGCCGCTGAGTACTTGTCCTGTTGCTACAGGATGGCTTTAAATTAACAAACCACTGCGCCCATAATATCCGAATGGGATTCGAGAAGATAAGTTGCTCGAATTCCAGTGCAAGGAGGAAGGCTATGAATAGTACTATCGTCACCACGAAGGCCGACAGTGGAGGTGGCTGAGCTCCTACATATTTAAGGTTCCCAAGCATCTCATCGAACTGATTTTTGTTTCATTTACGTCGCGCAAAAATCAATCTCGCTGGTATGAGTAATTTTCGCACCCATAAGAGGCTGGCATTTGGGATCTATCAAGGTATTTGACAACGTGCATCTGATATATCAAGTTAATGTAAATCCAAGTCGGCGCTTCACTGCTCCGCATTGAAAACCTAATTTAGCACCACGAGCGCTGGATGGATGGGGTGACTTTCGGAACACTGTCGTCCGTGCCACTCCTATTACGCAGTAGAGTGGCGCATCTATCCCGATGAAACAAGTATCTGCGTCCTAAATATGAGTGCAAGAAGAATGGGTATCGTAGAAATGGGCATGACAGTAGCACATGCACCGTTTACAATAACGTCCTTTACTTTCGGAGGGTTCATTATTCATATTGCACACCGATGCTCGTATTTGGGCCATGCATAACTTGATTGGGGAGGATTTCTTGTACATCAGTTGATGCACATCATTTCAAACAATTACCAAGGTATCCTGGACCATCATGGTACATGACAAGATCCGGTCCTTGAAGCGCAGAATGAGTACCCAACGATAGAGGTCGTCGGTCTCTCAAGACCTCACCATTAAGCTTCGACTTCTTTTCCCACCGATGTATCCATATACAGTCGAATTTTTTTGGTACGCTCTTTATTCTTCAGAAAGGGACATAGACACAGCATTAGAATCAGTGAAAACCAGCCAAAATTAAAGCAACCATCATAAAACTCTAAGAACAAAAGCTAGCGCAATCGCTCCTTGTTCTTGCTTTCAAATTCCCAAGTACAGCGAAAAACCTGTTCAAGTTTCCAGTCGCCGTTTCTCGTGAGATTCGAAGGCAGGATAACCTGTAAATGTGCCATCAACGGGGTCCAAATCAGAGCCAATGGAAGAGTCGATGCAGGCCTGTCGGCACCCTACCCTCGCTTCATGTCACGAATTCTTTCTTCGACAAAATTTATCAAAGCAGTGTCAAGTTGATGAACCAGAACATAGCGCGAAAAGATTCGGGCAACTCGCACAGACATGAGATTGGGATTCAGAACATTGCAGCATCGTGGATGATCAACGGTTTTGCGGGTTTTATGTCCTTGGCTGTGCGGCAGTGCCTGAGGCTTACTATTTCAAATGAGTGAAACCCGCGTAGCATTCATCCGCCAACGATTTCAAAGTGGAGGAGGGCGACGCAATACCGTCGTGAATGCGGCACGACTGTCGCCAAAGAGATGAAAGACATATGACAGTTCCGGAAATCGTGTCATGCATCAAATTCAATGCGTTCGGCGGGCGGCGTGTTCAGGCCGTGTACATATGTGTATTCACACCTTCGCGACGGGAACTGTCCACTGCGCGCAGTCATGGGTAGAGGCGAAGCGATGCGACGCGACTGTCGAATTGGAGTGAGTGGTAAATCGTGAGTGAGGGCGGGTGAGTTCTCGTCGAGTTGCGCATATAACACGACAGAAGACCTCCGAACTCCACACGAGAAATCACATCAATGATTTCTCCACCGTGCGAATATGTGAGGCCTCCCGTTAGCGTTGATTTCGCTTTCTTCCTGATCTTTTGGATTCTTGAAACACCAATGAAGAACCTTGGCGCATATCGATCATCGATGTCGGGCTCATTGAAGGCCTGGATATAAATATCGCAGCGGGACAGCATATGAGAGCATATGCTGCCGCAATGGACTCACTGTAGCAGTTAGAAGCTATTTACCTAGGGGGAAGACAAAGCTAGTTTTGCAATGAACCCGGTGTATACCAGAAACGTACGGCGTTTTGAAGAGAATGATGCTGATGATGAGTTGACAGATGCTTTGGTGCGTAGATGGAGATGAACAAACGCGCCAGCTTCAGCAATGGGCCACTGCTCGTTCTCGGTCCGTTCCACTTCGCAAAGCAGCCGAAACTAAGGTTCGAATCCGAAGCTGGGCTGAGTCATTGGTGTATTATTATGTGCGTTCTGGACCGAAAAATGTCAATACAACTGAACACAGGCGAAAATCGCCTTGACATGGCAGTCAGAGGGGAAGCGCTTTGAATCTTACATAAAAGAAGGGGACTTTTTTAAAAGCGGAAGCGGGAGAGACTGGAGTCACATATGTCTGGAAGAGGGATTAGATGGGTGATGCCCCGAAAGTGTCGGCTTGCAGAGGATTGTTGGATTCACATACATCACGTTATCGAAGAGCGCTCCCAAAGATTGAACATTGGAATCTCCATCAATCCACCACCACTTATACTTAGCAGACGTGGATGGGGTTTTGAAGGATATCCTATGGGCTTAGATTCTATTTCCAGATAAGGCCCAGGTCTCGAGGCGCTTGTTGAGGGTGATTGTTCTTTCTTTAGTCCCTGAGTTGTATAGCTCGCGTTCGTTTCTGTATTGACATCGCACAAACGTCACAGGTTCACCTCAGATCTGACCCTGCATGGAGTTTAATCTGAAATCTCGGCAAAGTAACTTTGTCATCGACTCGCCCTTTCGATTCGCGACTATATAACCGAGTCACTTTGCCCAAACATTCCTTTCAACCTGAACATGCCCCTACACTCTCGTCAACACTCCATCGAATTTTCTCCCCCAGACAAGACCCAGACGATCTCCTCGAACAGCCCCTCCGCTATGCTCTGCAGCTACCCCTCTTCCGCAATGTATCCACCAGGTTCAGGGAACGGAAGTCCGGGAAATTGGCCAATGAGTGAGTCGCCTTCGTGAAATCTATTCGACCGCGTTTATAACTCAGCTAGATCAACGCCAATCATATCACGGTCTTGATACGCTCGTCAACCAGGATCCACGCGCGCGTTGGCTTGCGCAGCAACAGTCGCAAGTTCGTCCTCGCGAGAGGCGTTTAGAATGTCCTAATGACCACTCTCTCCCGAATTCCCTTCACTCCCCACACGCCCATCAGGAGGTTTCGAATTCCGCATTTGCAAACTCGTCTCAGCTGCTGCGGCCATCGGGATACGACGCGCACTACTCTCGGAATATGCCTCCGAATATGACTTCCTCAGTGCCAAGCTGGAACCATTGGGACATGGACGCGAGTACTGCCGCGTCCAACAACCAATTTCATAGGTTCGCGCCGGACGAGTCCTCGACGTGGAGCAACCAGCTGAATCTCGATATTCCGGAATTCGAGTCCCAGAATTTCGACAGCATGATCATGTCTAGTTCCGACTCCTCCTCATCGTCTGCGTTGTATACTCCTGCTAATGACCAAGCTATCCCCCTTAACGGCTTCACCTTCCCGCACCGGCTTTCTCCCGAGGTTCCCTCTCCTTCTCCGTCGCCTGTTTACCACCACCATCCGAGGCAGGCTTCTAGCTCGAGCGCGCCCTCCACGGGGGCTCCCCGAACTGGCGATGAGCGTCCTGAGACAGGAAAGAGCTGCTCCCATTGCCGCGCGACATCTACCCCTCTCTGGCGTCGAGATCCATCCACGATGAAGCCTTTATGCAACGCTTGTGGTCTATATTTGCAGCAGCGTAATAAGCTTCGACCTCAGGAGCTCATTGATGCCGACGATGACGGAAGTTCCTCCGAGGAATCAGACCCCAACTACGTCGGTCCTGAGTGCAGTCACTGCCGCACTCACCATACATCGGTCTGGAGGCGAAGTAAAACCGGCGACCAGCTCTGCAATGCGTGCGGCGTATATCAACGGCTACGCGGTAAACCCCGCCCTCTGACCTTGAAGAAGCACAAAATTAGACCGCGATCGAAGCACTCTCCAAAGTAATATATCTCTCTGATTACAGTTTTTTGGGCACCTTCGAGCACGCATTTCTCACTCAGCATTTTCGGACAATTTCTACACGGTATTGATTTTATACGCCTGCTCGAGGTATACCGCCTTTTTGGACAATCCAGTACATAGTGAATTTGGTATGTTACTATAGTCACTTTCACGGACGCTTCAGATTCTCAGTTACTGTACTGGTCAAGCTATTGTATTTATATTATTATCTTACGCACTTTGTCTATCTATGCAGCTACAATCATTGCGAGCTATTTATTCGCCGCACCTACTCATATCTTCAGAGTTCATATTCTTCCATCTGCTGTTCACTCGTCGTAATTCTGGGCCGGCTACTACACTCAAAATTAATGTCGGTTGTCTTTCGAGCTTCCTTTGATTGTCCACCGGTCAATGGGGCTGAAGAACTCAGAGTATGTAAAAACCAGCCGCCCGAAGCGTTTAAACCTAGTACATCGTTATTTGGTCATTATCAGTCATCGGCTTCCGTTCCGGGGAACAATAATGCATTGCCCCAGTGTTTCCTAGAAGGAGAAGGTTACGATTTGAGCGTGACTGCACGTTGAGGCCTCGACGCTGCGGGGCCCGCTGGGCGCAATACAACTTTTAACGGCGGGCGTAGTCCGCAGTGGCAGGTACCGCCGCCTTCGAGCAAGTGATTGTCTTTCCTTCGCAGTACTTGAAGAATAAGAAGCCTGCGGTTCAGGAACGCAGCAAGAATCCTTTTAAATGACTGTAGATCAAAGATCCATGCCTTAGTTCAGTCCTGCGGACTCTCGGAATATGTAGAGGTGGTGTACATACTCTGATCAATGATGCTCACATGGTGCGGCGGGGACCAGCTGTACCGCATGGTGCATGTGCACCTTCATCTTATTCATCAGAACTGCCGATTTAGGGTTGTGAACTTAACTGAATTTCGTATTGACCGGCTCGCGAGGCAAAAGAAGTGGCGACATATACATCCTGGACTGCGGGATTGTACCTCCGCAGCGACACAAGTCGGCTGGGCGATGTCAGGCTCTGGAAATTGCAGAAAGGTGAAGGCCGAGGAGAAGGTGGACTTCAGCTGAAACCGCAAGTGCCGCCTTGGACTCGGGAAAGGCCGAACGCATTTCCCCACGCAGTGAACTGAGCGTCGCATACAGCGGATCATCCACTCTTTGGAGCATCTTGGCATGCTGGTTACCTTACAAAACAATTCGACTGAATCAGTGAATGGATCTGCAAGATTCCGAACATATCGCAAGATGACATACTGCGATCTAATCTTATCGATTAATCCGATGATCTTGCGCACATGCTGGTCTGGAATTTCGTACTAACTTGGATGTCGAACGCGTATCGACATAACCTATCATATCTAGAAGACAGCGCTTTAGCGCCCAGTATCTGTAGCTTAAAGGCTACACACAATTTCAGATCATCAGCTCGCCGCAATACCATTGATTTCTGTTAGGCTTCCGGCTCGCCTAAGAATTCTCGAAGAAAACGGACGATATAGTCTCTTCAGAAGCCATATTACACCATCGTTCATGAACCGGATTATGGGGAGCGTATGCGGGTATTCTATCAATAGATGAAACCGAGGAATGTCATACTAATCATCAACAGGAGGTGAAATTTGGAGTTCAGGACAACTCAAGCTATACATTAGGTCACAATAAGCTCGTATATCCCACGTTTTATTCGTCAGTCGACCCGCAGCGGCTAAAAGATGGGAACAGCTGTATTCTCTAAATTAAGACGATGTAAGTATCTGCAAAGACATAAGCGCGCAGATCGTCTGGACATTTAACTGTTTTTCTGGATTGAGTCAAATATTATTGAAAGTTCCCATTGTAACTAGGTAATTGAGAGGTCCTCAACTGGATCTCGGAAACCTTTTTTTCACCGCCGTTGCTAAGCTGGTACTATGTTTGCGTGAGGCAAGTGAATCTGACTCGGGATACCTTGATGTTGGGATTGCATTCGAGAGCGTCTTGCCCGACACTAAGGCATCATTTAAAGCCGAAAGGATTCGTAAGTCGGTAAGATCATCACGTATCGGCGTAATAATACTTTTCGATCGAAGAAAAAAGTTGGCGTCGACTCACCGTCTCATTACCGCCACACTCTGATTCTCGAAACGGTAAGAAGTGACCTCAATGGATTATGAAAAAAATTTCTCTCATATTAAACGGTCACCGATATAACGCGGCTTCGGTAGAAGCTAGCGACCTCACCTACGACCAGGCCTCCGACTATGCCTCGAAAGTTCAAGTCCCTCGGTTAGTCTGCTTCCGCAACGGAGATAGGGGACCGGGGCACCGGCAGAAGCCGGACCGTCTTGTATAGTTTTAAGTGCATACATGACCAAACAGAACGTGCGTGCTCAACGAAACAAAGGGGAAGTCATTCCACCAAATACGCATACGCGCCTAGTTGCGCTCACCTTTTCTGGATTCTGGAATGGCTTTCGGGTTCTTACAGAATGTCATATGTTGTTATCGCTATACCCCCGCTGCCGTCGATGAGCCATTCGACGAAACAACCCATCTTATTCCCCATATCATTGAACCGCCCATCACTCAGTATGTTTTCCGTAATTCTTATGTTGTCGCTTTTTTCTCACTTCTAATTTCTGTTTTTTTTTGGCTCCCAACAGTCCCAATGATCACTTGTACGACCACCGGAAGTTCCAAGCCCGCCTCGGTGACATCGTCCGCGCAAAGGAAGGGTGCGTCAGCGTCAGTGCTTACTGTCATCGTCACTGATAAGCAGATAATTGCAGTAAAATGGTGAACGTCGCGTCCCAAATCCCCTTCAACCTACACAATCGAGTACTTCCGGTGAAAAAGTCTGCGTCACCCTCGTATTCACGATCACCTTCCATGTCCGAAGATTACGACGAGCCCTACCACCCGAGTCAAACATACTTCGATGTCTATACGAATCGCAATAGTGCGAGGAAGCGTAAACGGCATCCGTATATTGGCAATAGGGATCTTCACTCGGACTTCGATTCAAATGGCTACCTTTGGGGTGATGCAGGACCATCGAATTCAGCGCGTTCCCCCTCGCCAGTCGCCATTCAGCCAAGGCCTACACCAATATTGAATGTACGGTTGGTTGGCTATACGGATTTGAATACCAGAGGACGAACAGCAGAGCGGGGTCCCCTCCCTTCTGGACTTGCATCTTCGACGAAGAATGGCCAATCCCCCACCCAACCGCCGGACGAATCCCTTGAAGACGGTAATGACGCATCGAAGCAGCGTTCAGTGCGTCATTCCCTTTGTTATCTTCGAATATGAATTTGACCTATGTCTTTGACTTTTGTTATTCTAGGCTACCCCCGAGTTCCAAGTGTATGATATCGGACCGATCATCATCAGCTGGGGCGATTGACCCTCTGATCTCCTTATGCTCCCCTACCACCCTAGACGGCCCAACTGTAGTGGCCTATTTACGACTCTAATCAGCGCAACTTCCGCGTTTCCTAGTACAAAGCAAACCCTTCCGAAGACTCTACACGACATAGCCTTCCAAACGCATCCATAATTCCTATATTTCCTTCCGTCTCCCAGTCCTTCGACCTCCCCGCGTTACCTTTCCCTCACTTACGACCTTATGACACATCCTTGCATTCCCTCGTTCCTTCATTCATCATATATATTACCCGCATCTTCTAATACCATCTCTGAACGTTCATCAGTTCTCTATCGCATCTCCATGTCAACCTTACCTAGAGTTCCTATCGCTGTCCATTCGTCCCCGTTTGAAGATCGTTTATTGCTATCGCGTTGTCTGTATTTTCTTGCTTTCCATCTTTCCATCTTTCCATTTTTTCTGTTCCCTTTGTTTCAATGTATATAGGTATTGCCTGGCGGCGTCGATAGATATATGATTGATAGAGATATGACTGCCTGTATTTTGTATTCGGAATCGTAACATTTTCCTATCCATCCTTGCGCACGGATACATGCAATGAACCACCTAGGCGTATAAGTCCGATGCAGTCGGCCGCAAAGGTCGCCGCCTCAGTGCGAGTGGCCTAGGTACGCTTAAGCGGACTGATCGATGAACGGTAGACAATGATTTATGAACATATGAGAGGTAACGTCGTCATTAAATCCACGTTTTCCCTGTCGCAACGGGACGATAGCCTTGGAGAACGCGATCGCCATGTGGAGTTGCTTTGCCAACTTCCTAATTTGGTAGAATATACTAAAAGCGAATAAATCGTGATCTTAACGAGGGTGTACTATCCTTTGTTATCACACATATGAGCAACGTCGTAAACGTCATAATGGGAATTTAAGCAATTCCCAATGTACAGATCAATCTTCAATGAAAGGTAGCCTATGGATACGAGACGCGTTGTCGCGGTACGGTCAATGCTGCGGTTAAGCATTGCACAGGAAAGGGTGAAATACATTGTACCTTACTATCTTACTTATTGGCCACCTCTAGTTATAGATTTGCCTTTCACTCACCCGAGTCCTTGAGGATATAAAATGCAGTTATGAGCTGTCCAAATCATCCTCACGAAGCCTTTCCTTTCGCTCGTCTCCCTACCTAACTAATACCGCCTGATTGTTGACCAATCTCGCGTTCATATACCCTAATTTATAGATATGGCCTACAAAAACCCTCTCCATGCTGATGTAGACCAGGTGAAGAGTTCTAGTTATTCTGCTATTGGTGTCGCCATGCACGCTTTGTCGGGCAGATATCACCTTAACTAGGAGATCCACTTGCATCCTTCTAATATGTATAACCTTGGAACTGTGCTGCCCATCTATTTTAACCTTCCCGGGGCGAACAGTCAAGGTATCTCAATAATGTTCCTCTGCGGTGATCTTTCAATATTTTTCATTGGTCACACCTATAATAAAAGGTGGTTCGGACGCGGTGTATTGACAAGATTTCCTTTCGTCTTATGGTAAGCTTTGCTCTAGATTCTAGTCAAACTGACTACAGCTTATAATAGTGGCCAGGATACCCTCAAGCCGATTTGGTCAGGCCAATCACAATCTGCATCGCCGAAGGGCGTATCACGCGTGCCCAACTGGGACAACTGGTCGCAAAGCGTATTGCGACCGTCATGGACGCAAGATACTTATATCCTCCTTAAAAAAATCCTCCCTGACTTTATTTCCAGCAAGCGGAGCGGATAAAATGCGCTCTCCCTCAGTACCAAGTTCAGCTGGAACATGTCTACCTAGTTTCTCTAAGTAGAAAATATTTTCGACAACAGCCGGCAGGCTACGCTGTCGATTCAAACTCGCTGACTTCATGCCCCACGAGACGATGTTGATTTCGTGGTGAGCCTGCTCGGAACCGTGCATATATCCTTATGGTGCCTATGAGCTTGGCGCCGTCATCAGATCGACGCCAAGAAACATGGTTAAGCGCTCAAGCTGAATTTTGGCGCCTTGATGACCGGGTTCGGGTAAATGGTCTGGATTGCGAATAAAAACAGAACACAAGACGGCGAATCTTCGTGTATTGTATAGTCCATTACTAAGTAAGGTAAGTTTTTTCGTTAATAAGAATATCTACAGTACGCCCACCTCGATACCTTCGGTGCATTTTGTGTGATCGTCGGATTAATGGATCGACCCGACAAAAATACACGTGTACATATAAGAGTCTATTGATATTACAGGTCCTAGGAATCGAACTGGTGTAAAACACTGCTAACTACACTTCTCTCTTAATTTAAATCATGCACAAACCGTTGATTAAAATACCTCAATCCTTCTCTAGTTTCAAAAGTATCAGCTGATGTTCGAGGCTGGAAATCTTCGGAACAACTTCACCCACTTTCAATCGTTCAGAGAGAAGGGAAAACATCACGCTAGCAACCAATGTGTGTTGGCGACTTTCTTTCTTGCACACCCATCCCGGGAACAGAGATGTATATATCAAATCCAGCCGTCTTGACAATCGTTGGTATTCAAATTAACTGATAGAAACTAAACGTTAACGTTCAATCCTAAGACGCGTAGTTACTCGCTTTATCATCCTCACCAATACACTACTTCGGTATATCGGAGTTTCTTTTCGTGTTTAGTGAAAAGGAACACCGGAATCCGCGAAGTAGTTCCCCAAAGCCTTCCTGCCTATACGGCCCGTATGGTAGGTTCATCCGGGAATCGCCGACATGGTCTTCTACTTCGCGTGGCTGCATCCGTTGCTCCAGCAGCCAATAACATACCCAGTGACTTGCGCTTCCAGCAAATCACCCGTAGAGCGTATGAAGCTCCAAAAGAGGTGAGGGGATAGGGAGGATTTCGAAGAGTGGCATAGGCATTGTTGGCTATTTCGACTTGCGCGTGCGGCCCGCGTCGTCGAGTCTTCTCCACTCCAATGATCTATAAAATGAGTGGTTAACCTTCCGTTTTGCCCATTCTGGAACCTATTTGAACGCTTACCGTTGTCGAAAACATGACCTTCAAATCCTATTTCGTGGGCCTTGCTCTTGCTTTGCCGCTGTGGGCTGCCTGTAAGTGATTATCTGACTTCTCTTTTTCTGTCGCTGAGACAAACCTTTATGCAGCCATACCCAACCCGGACTTCCGCCTTCCAATCCACGCAGCTTGCCCCATGCTCCCCAGAAATCTGACGCTGACCTCAGTCGCGCAACTCCCCAACCCATTTAAATTCGCCTCCAGCAATGCACCTATCCGCACGAAGGCCGACTGGGCTTGCCGCCGTGAAGAGATCAACCAACTCTTCCAGCGCTACGAGCTCGGGACTTTCCCACCCAAGCCTGAAGTCGTCAACGGCACGCTCAATGGCCACACCCTGACCGTCAATATCACCCATGCCCAAAAGTCGATTTCGTTCGATGTCACCGTGACCTTGCCCATCAATGGTACCGAGCCTTTTCCAGCTGTCATCGGCGTTGGCGGTATCAGCATCCCTATCCCTTCGGGAGTCGCGACTCTCGTTTTCAACAACAACGAGATCGCTCTCCAGAACGACGCGACGAGCCGTGGAATTGGTGACTTCTACACTCTCTTCGGCGCGAACGCAACGGCGTCGTCTATGACTGCATGGGCTTGGGCAATCAGCCGAATCATCGACGTCCTCGAAGAAATCCCGGAGAAGACGAGCAAGATCGATCTCAGCAGGCTCGGTGTTACAGGCTGCTCCCGCAACGGCAAGGGCGCTCTAGTCGCTGGAGCCTTCGAAAGCCGTATCGCCCTCACCATCCCGCAGGAGTCAGGCTCCGGCGGCGAAGGCTGCTGGCGCATCTCCGACTGGATGCTTGAAAACGGCACTGACACGCAGACCGCCTCTGAGATTGTGCAGGAAAACGTATGGTTTTCGGAGACCTTCGCTGAATTCGCCAACGACGTCGATGTACTCCCTTTCGACCACCACATGCTTGCGGGAATCATCGCACCGAGAGCATTGTTCGTCATCGACAACACAGGGATCGACTGGTTGGGCCCCGAATCCAACTTTGGTTGCATGAAGACCGCGAACAAGGTATGGCAGGCTCTGGGCGTTCCAGATCATATGGGATTCTCGGGTGTCGGGAACCACGACCATTGCGCATTCCCAGCCTCGCAGCAACCACAGTTGGACGCTTTCTTCAACAAGTTCTTCTTTGGCCAAAATACGAACACGAGCATCATCGAGACCGACGGCCCCAACGACCTGGGTTTTGTTGATTCTGATTGGATTGACTGGAAGGTGCCTCGTCTTACTTGAGCCCACATTTTCTGATTTCGTAGCTTAAGCAAACTGCGTTATGTTAACGGCCTGAAATGAGATACGGTCTTTGTAAAACGCACCTTTCACTACGAACTTCGCTTTTAATTGATCAGCAAAATGAAAATTCAGTCCCGGCTGATGTAAGCAGCCAAAACACTTCTAATTCGTCGACAGTCAGATTTCTCACGGATGAGCAAATAGCTGCCTACAGACTGCACCGCTTCCTCCCCTTTGCTGGTGACCAGATATAGCGCCTAAAATATTCTTTCTGGTAGTACGTGGTGCGATATCGTCTATGGGAGTCAATAAAATGACGAAGTACAGACAAGGCCTCCAACTGTCACAGCGTTGGAAAAGGCGGTCACAATACATACCAAGGTCCCCATTCTGTTTACGCTGATTCAAAGAAGTCGGGTCCGGCTCATATCGATACTGCAAGGATTAAGTTGGAGAATCATGGGATGCAGGGCCTCTCCATGTATTCGTAGATTGGTCGCTAATCCAAGTAACTACATTCCAAGTATCATTTACTTAGAAACGACAAAATCATCCAGGGCACAACATCTACAAATGAAAGTCAGATCCAAGGTTCGTAGGGAATAAGTACAACAATAATCGTCAAGGGTATGAGATAAACGTGAAAAGTTCTAAGCGGAATCATAATATCGCATATAAAACCGATCCTGAAAGCACCAGGAATGATACAGGCGACCAGACCCTCCAGGATGCGGTGGAAGATGTCACCGGAGCCACAGGTGGTAGAGTAGGGGTGGTCGTTACCACTGTAGTCGTGGTAGTCCCGGTGAGGTCGTTAGGCGTTTGCGAAGGAGAGGTGCTTGATGGCGCCCCACCGCTCGGGATCGCATCTGAAGAAAAGTATGTGCGAATGTATCTGATCTCCCAGTAGGCGTTGGCGTAATTGCTTCCGTCGCCGAGGACATTGTCAGTGAACTAATGGGGGGATTAGATGGATATAAGATGGATGTAGAAGGTGATAAAGATATACGCACACAGCTCCCTGTCGGTGTATGACACGTATTGGAATAGATACTCGGAACGCCGGCCCTAGAAAATAAATCAATATACAAAATGTTATACCGGATTGACTGGATACACACCATACGCCGCACAGCGTAGTAAGCAGGACGAGAGTCTGAGGAGGGAAGAACTGGGTGATATTGCAAGACGGCCCAGAGGGATACGCAGCGGAAGGAAGCCCCCATGAAGTTGTGTCGATGGGAGTGGACGATGTGGCGGATTGAATGTTCGGCGGTACCGCTGCTCTCTAAAAATACACAGATGAATTAGCAAGATACCCAGGATATCGGTGAACGCGACGCACATTCCAGTACCACACATAAATCCCAGAAACCTCCATCTGAAGCGCAAAGACACCCCCACCATTAGCAGCAAATCCAGGCCCGAAGCTGTCCGCCTGGTTAGCGACGATGCATCCACGTGGTATTGAACAATCCGTTTCCAGTGTGTTCCCCGTCTGAGCTGGCGGCGTGAACAGTTGTTGAGTACAGCCTTGAACTGTGTGCAGCGCGATCTGGTTGTTGTTCATATTGTTGATGGCCTCGATGATGTCAATCTCCCCGGATAACGGCCATTCCGTCTCAATACCGTATGTCCAGAAGGCTGGCCATACAGAGCAGCCGAAAGGGATGTGTAGCGCGTCGATGATGATAAGGGAGCCCATCCCATAGCTTTCTAACGAGGTCAATCGTATCTGTTGGAAAACGATAAGGGTATCAATTCAAGCAGAATATACACTGAATAACTCACTGAATTTCGATTAACAGCCGTTCCTGGTGCTCCAGCTGTAAGAGTAGTGGTATTGTCGACTTTGACGATTGCGTTGCCCGCCCCATTGATGAAGGTTAACTTCTGCGCTGTCGCGTTCGTTTGATCGAGGTATGTTACGTTGCCTGTGCTCCATGAACCTTGTAAGACTGAAGCCATTATTGAAGAGCTCTAATGATACATACCCCAAGTAGTGTTGTCCACATTGCCGTAGTACGCAAACTTGTCGAAAAACGAATCACCAGCATATTCGGTAAGAGGGTTGTAGATCGCCGTCACTTGGCCTAATAGGCATAACAAGGTTAGATAGAGGATCCTCATCGATGAGGCCCTCATACCGAACAAGACGAGAGTGGTTGAGGGTAAGAAGAGACCGGTCAAAGTTCGCCATGCGGAGCTGATGAACACGAAGCTTGGAAGTTGAACTTGGTATGTAGTTGAAATTAGATGCCGGGTCGGTCCGTTAGGGGCGCGGGATAAAGCACCCGCGAATAGCACAATACTCTCCTCGAAATACTCTATCCAAGTGTATGATAGGATTTATCAGTTGCCAACGGTTTATAAGTAGATGGATGGGATGGCTGTCCAGGTTATAGTTAGCGTAGTCACAAGGACGAGGATGGGATTCTTGCTTGAACCAAGTGCATCCGTGCTCTTCTCGATTCAATGCGTTATTTCAGAAATTCCACGGTCACTGACGGACGATGATTGAATATTGAAGGCTCGATAGAAGCAAACTAAAAAAGGTACTCTACAGTTCTCACAATGCCAATTTGAAAATCGTAATCAACAGTAAACGAATAATGTTCGAAAAGAAATTCCATTACCGACTGCAAACAATTAACTAATGCACCCGTTTCCTGAATAACACCTTTACCTTGTAATCTGGGACCGACTGTGATTCAATGATCAACTTCGAAGGATATTCCTCCTTCTCCAATTTGAAATCGTAGTTCATAATGAGGTGGGCCATCATCAGTTTCAGCTCGGTCGCAGCAAAGAAACGTCCGGGGCTAATCACGAAGAGCGGAAGGTAAACTTCCTTCCTCGAGGCATGAGGTTTCACTAATAGGAAGGTTAACTTACCAAGCTGATCGTCCGTGGCCGAATGGATGATAATCAACAGCAGGTCCCGTCACCAACGGCTGTCCTTCACCATCCTCGCGTGCGTGTCGGAAAGCATCGAACTCGCCCGCATTCGGATAAAAGCTTTCATCCAAATGGCGACAGTATACGTTGATTCCGATCGAAGTTCCTTTCGGGACGCACAGACCATCGGAAAACGTGAAGTCTTGGAGGGTGGTTCTACCCACAGGAACTATGAAACGCAAAAGTAAGCGACACCGCATACAGATATCCTGGATGGAATCCTTACGAGTAGACAAGAAATGGACCCGCTGAGATTCGCGGAAGTAGCTGTCGAGCTTGTACATTTTGGAGAGGGAATCTTTCGTCCAGCCCTCTTCGCTCACTACGGCCTCGATTTCGTCTCGGAGTTCTTGAGCATTCACCGGGCTCAAGCATAATTGATAAAGTGCCGAAGTAAATGTCTATGGGCCGTTAGGGCAGTCCAGAACAATTGTTGAGGGGTGTGATGACTTACTGCAGACGACGTATGGATAGCACCAAAGCTGACTAGCAAGATCCTACTACTGATATCACTGATCGTGACAGGCTGCTTCGCCGCCTTCGCACCATCCATAAGCCATGAAATAACGTCGTTCTTTTGTTTTTGGTTTTGAGAATGAGCACGATTCAAAGGTGCTGGGAAAATACGTACCGGCTTATCTGGCCAATCATCCCCATACAACTTTTCTTGCTCAAGTCGGTATTTAATCATGGGGCCAACAAATTCCTCCATCTGAGCTCGAAGTCCATGAACTCCAGTTACAATGCGTGAGGCAAACCTATGGATCAAAAAAGGTAAATTAAGGAGAGTTTCACTATCGAGTTGATAATATGGAGCATACGGTCTCATATATTCGGGGAATAGTCTGATAAATCGACCTTTGAAGATCTCGAGCGCCGCTCGTTCACAAATTGAACGAAATTGTTCATTGTCGCCTGATAACGTTAGGAAATAGATCAGAACCTAAATCTGTTACATGAATTGTCAAGAGAAATCGACCTACAGAGCGGCTTCCCGACGAAAAAGCGAGACGTGATTTTACAGATGACGTCGACCTGAAGCTCAACAGCTGGCACGGGGAGCCATTCTAGAACAGGGAACAATAAGCCTTAGATTCTTCCCGAAAGCATTTGATTTGTTCGATGCACCTTTTCCTTTGCAAGTGATTCCTTCGTCATAAGCTCTGATTATCTGATCATGAATGTCCTCAAAACGTGCGCCGATATTTCTCGTCAGCGACGTCCGAATAACGGTAGCGTGGTACTGGTTTTCGATGACGGGGAGCCCAAGGGTATGTTTGTATTGAAGGAACTGTTACAAGAGAGGCTTAGGCACATTGATCGCAACCTATATGGCTGAGCGTGAACGCACTGTTGAGGTACTCCTGAAGCTATTCAACTTATCGATGCTGGCGCGCGCGATATCTTGAACGTGATGGTCTCCGTTCAAGACAACGATCCAGCCATCTATCATAGGGATCTTAAAGTAGCCTCCGGGATACTATTATCTCAAATGTTATTGTATATTCTGTTAAGTTTTCATGGATGCGTACCCTCGTATAGCCTTCCTCAAGAATAGCTCGGACCCCAAAGACGAAGCGGAACGATGAGATCAACGACAAGAAGGGATCGGAATAACCAATAGTTGGTATATGATCGAGCTGTATCGAGGAACAGCGTCAGCGAACGATGATCTAAAACATAAGAAAGGGAGACAAACATCGCGCCTGCGTGTAGCATATCCATAGACGACGATCGCAGCACAGGCCAACAGAACCAGTGATATGATATCAGGCATGGTGGTGGTGGGTATGTCGAAAGACGAAAAACAATAATCGCAGTGACCTGATATACCGGTCTTGGATTAGGCCCCTGCATTATCTTGTCCACCGAATTATCTAGAATTTGGTCAGCTGGGGTGGACTGGCGCCTGCAGGCAAATATAGACCCTGTATGCCGCGGTAGCGAATTATCCTCGAGTTGTGGCCGGTGTTGCGTGAACCCAAACTTGGATGGTCGATACGGACATGTTTTGCATGCAGGCGTAAGACAAAATTCAGATTGGACGCGGGTTGAAGCTTGCGCAAGGAGAGTCGTATTGGTGTCTGCCATCGCTATCTTATCCGACAGCGTCAACGGCATATTGCCGGCTAACCTGCGTTAGAATGCAGACAAAGGTTTCCTCCCGGGCATGTTGTCCACAAAACAGGCTAGAGATGTCAAAAAGGCAATCAGACAAATCGAACGATTTCAGTTGGAAAGCCGGACCCATTCGCCATACGTCAAAGACAAGCATTGAGTGCTGCATATAGGCCATGTCGGTACGAAATGACGTTCGGCTCCATGATACCTGCCCATTCGCCATAATTCACGAAAAGATGTGCAGCCACGAGGTCGATCTAGGAATGCAATCAGTCATAGAACTAGTGGGTGTGCCCACAACTGAATAGGGTGACGTTCGACTTACCAAGACGAAGAATGTGAGGTCCTGTCGACCCTGCCAATCCTCTCGTCCATCGGAAGCCGTCGACCATGTTGAGCTTTGGGTATAGTCATAGATTCCTGTCGAGGGCGCACGTTGTCTTCAATCGCTATCGTCTCGAAGTCAATCCCGAATCAGTTTAGGTGGTATCGTTGGGGTCAGGTTTTCTACCGGAATATGGCTTATTTGCAATAAGATCGATAAGATTCCATTGCGAATGGTTCTTGAGCCCTGCGGAGTGGTAGGAGGTGTAGGAACGCGTCAACTTGCACAAGCGGCTCGACGGAACGCGCAATCACGAGGTGACTTTAGGTGAGGTCATTGACTCACCAAGAACTTGAGAACAAGACTCCTACACATTCCTTTTCGGCAAAAATGAGACGAAAAATTCAAGCAAAGAAGAAAAATCATTATTCATATACTAACCACAAACAAAAATTACAACAAACAGTGGGCGTCGGTCATTAATAATGCCAGTGCGTGCGTGTAGTCATGTCACAAAGTACTTTACTACTTATAATTCCAGGTCCACATGTATGTATGGAGTCCCCCAAAACGAAAACTCATCAACAATACTTATCATAACGGCAGAACGAAAAACATTAGACCTTTTCTTGGCTTCCCTCGTGGTCGTGGTGTTCCTTTTAGGTAATCGTCAGCATGGTGTAGGCGGGGTTGGGGTACGAGGAGGAAGGCTTACCACTACTTTCTCTTTTTCTTGTGCGTATGTCCCAACGAACGTCTCATTTTCAGCCAGGATCTTCTTGCGGTAGGCATTGGATCCGACGACTAGCAGAAGATTTGAACAACGGCCACAAACATAAACGCAACCAAAGAAGACGTACTCGAAGACTCGCGATACAGCAGGTCGATCTGCTCAAGCGACAGCCCTTTCGTCTCAGGAATGAAGAAGTACCTGTATCCCGACCGTCATCAGCAACCCATTAGATTCCCCAATAGAGTAGAAGGGAACAAATGCATACGTGAAGATCAAGCATCCAACGCAAGTTCCACCCCAGATGAAGAACACCTTGACACCGAGGTTCGCCGCCTTGACTGCGTTGACGCCGGTGGTGCTTTTGTCGACGAGGTAGGGCGTGGCGTAGCCGATGCCGAAGTTCCACAGCCAGTTCGAGGCAACGGAGAGCGACATGCCCTTGGCGCGGATTCCGAGAGGCTGTCCGAATCAAATTTGTGTTAAGAACGTTGAGAAAGTAGATGGAAGGAAAGAGACGCACGAAGATCTCGCCAGTAAGCACCCAGATAACAGGTCCCCATGATGTCGCGAAGAACGCAATGTAGCTAACAAAAAAATCACATCAGCCCAACTCTTCAAAGTCAAGTAAAAATTAGGACCACGCACATGCAAGTAAACGCAATCAACACCCTCTGCGCCGTCACATTCACCACCAGCCCCGCCGCGGTCTGATGCGGGGTACCAACAGTAACACCAACAATGGCGACGATAAACTCGCTGAGGCACATGCCGATGGCGCCAATGAGGAGCAGCTTTCGCCTACCGACGCGGTCGATGAGCTGGATTCCGACGATGGTCATGACGGTGTTGACGACGTCTGCGATAATTCTGCGACAAATAAATCGACGAGAAACAAATGATAGAGGAAGAAGACGACGTACTGGATTATGAAGGGATTTTTGATACCAGCCTGCATGAAGAACGTCGTTCCGTAGTAGACTACAACCACAATTTAGCAATCCGTCCTCTAACTGAACAATCCAAAAACAAGAAGAATTCAACTCACAAATAAAGTTAATACCCGTCAATTGCTGCCATCCCTGCATCAGAATACCCGTCCACGTCCTAAAGCCATTCCTATTCTCCGTGCTCCTAAAGCAATCCACACTCCCAGCATCCGCCTTCATCTCCACCGCGAGCGCAGTGGAAATCTCCAACGCCTCGGCCTCAACTTCGGGCGAGTCGTGGGGAAGCGTCATCAGTCTCCCGAGTGCGCGGCGCGCCTCAGCCTGCCGGTTCTTCAGGAGGAGGTAGCGGGGGACTCGGGGAGCATGATCTATTTTTAGGTATGGGTTCGGGGAGGAGGGGGATGAGGAGTGTGATGAGATGATTAGCGAGAAGTTGGGAATGTGATGGGGAGCGAACGCACCATTCCACCGGAAAGCACGGCGGCCCAGACGAATTGCACGGCGATGGGGATCTAGGTGGGAGGGAAAAACGTGAGCATGTGGTTGCTTCTATTCGAGGCGCCGCGCAAAGAATAGAAGCAAAGATAGCATAGAACTGGATGGTGCAAGGACTCATCTGGGTTGATGACGAGGTTGAAATTACACCAACGAACCCAGAATGGCAGGCGTGGGTTGCTGCGGAGCCCAAAGCACACGAAACGAAAGATAGATTTAACGTGAACTTACCCTCCATGCAGAGTGGTTTGCCCGGTTCTTGGTGGAATTCAATACGACAGCGGCAAGCAGAGCGCCGATGGTGACTGTAGCCGAGGTAGGGCGGCATAGTGTGAGAACACCGAACGACAGTAGCATTAACTTACGCAGAGCGTGATCCCCGTACGGGGACCGAGCTACTGCATTTGCATGATAGCATCGCAAAATGCAATGCAATGAAATGAAAGGGAAAAAGAGGGGGAAGACTGACTGGCAAGTTGATAGAGACCGACGATAAGTCCACGGATCGCTTTTGGGGCGCACTGTTGAGAGGGGGCGCGTAAGTTATGTTAAGTTCGCTGTTACGCCGCTCGCCAAAGACACTGCTCACCTCTGATTGGTACATTGGCACGAGGCAGGACACGAGACCCTACGTTATTTGAGGGAGAAATATGGACATGAGAAAATATAGTAGTATGAGATTGGGATGAAATGATTGACTTACCACACCGAAGCCTGCGATGACACGACCAACGATGAAGGTGGGCCATTTATCGTCAAGCTGGAGACCTACCCCAAGGGAGAAGACAGCGCAAGAGGCGACGAGACCCCATTTACGGCCGACTTTGTCTCCCATGGGGAAGGCGAGGAGAGCGCCGAAGAACGTTCCGGCGGAGAGGATGGATACCTATGTGCGCGCGCGATTGATTGATTGGGATTAGGGGGAGGGGGAGAAGTGGAACTCACGACGAGGGACTTGTCGTTTGTGGGGATATACCAGCCGTTGTTCCCGTTGTCGAGCAGAGTGTTGTCGAATTTTCCGAAGGTTTCCAGCCAGTCGTTCATGGCGATGATTCCTCCGATTGTTCCAGTATCATATCTACATGCGATCGAAAGAGATGAGCTTCAAGTTCTAGTGAATGTATGGTGGACAGACACACCCGAATAAAATACCTCCAAAGCCTTGGAGAGAAAAGCAGGCGACGCGTCAATCATCGACGTTTGGCTGGACATGTAGTTGGAGATTACTCACCTGCAAATGCAGACATGATGATTGCCCATAGCAGCGAGGAGGACTCAATGCCTCCTCCAGTGCCTGATACACCTCCAGCCATGGTTGAATAGGCGTTCAAGTGGTGGTCGAGGAAGGAGGATACAAGCTGTAGAGCGAATAGGGTGGGACCAAGTGATGCGAACCAACCGAAGAGCAAGGGAAAGAACCGAAGCTAGTTTATATGGCTCTGGAGAAGCATCCCCCCACCCCGCAAAACAGTCCCCGTGAGCAAAAATAGAAGCCCCTCGGCTAGCCCTGTAGCATGCGTCCGTGCATCATCCGGCTGCGACACTTGGGGAGATCTCGATTTCTTGATTCTGAATTCATCACTGCTGCTGGCAGCATTTCGGATATGTATTATTATATGGGCCGTCGCGAAGGCTCGAGATCCTTCAACAAAAGTCTGAATAGGAAGCCATAAGATACATTCGGATGATGATGGAGTGGGAACCGACCGGACTTGTTTTGCGAGCGGGCGCCAACATCTTTGGGTAGGACCGGACTTGCTTGTCAATGGGCTAAGCTCTATAGATGGAGCATGAATAGACTACATAGCAAGTCCAAGCTCCAACCGAATTGGAATGGACGGGCCTTCGATGTGGTTGTGAGGAGCTACACCCACCGGATCTCATGCTGTTTGCTAGAATGCACACAAGGCAGCGAGTTGCCTCTGGTTGGATGATTAATTTAACAAAGCAGACGTGTCGGTGCGTACATATCAAGTTGTAAGTACACGGTACGCGGATGGGTGGATTCCACTGGAAGGAATGCTGGCATCTCAATCAAATGGATTGAATCACAGCTACCCAGGCGAGCATGGACGGAGAAATAAGATTTCGGAGGTGAGATGGACTCAGGAAGGAAGGACGATGGGGGAATGTCTGCAGCGGTCTGCTGATCGCATCACTGCAATGGCCGAATTAGGCCACGCCAAACGGAGTTGCCCGTACTTACCCCCTTTGCGCCTCTGAGAGAACTCACGCTCGTCCTCTGGCGCGCTCCTCCGCCCCAACGCGCGCTCACTGCCCTCCACTCCTATTCTACCCAGCTCAGTCGCGGCGGGTCCCTAAAACCGGACCGCAAGTCGGAATGGAATCACCATTTGAATATCACCCCCGCCCCCGCAGTTACCAGTCAGCCTCCCCACAACCCCGCCATGTGCTCGATCCTGACCGCATCAGCGTGCCTCTCACGCGGGACAGCTGGCAACTGCCTAAAACATAAAATCTGTACGCAGCCCGTGCAGATATTGCTCGTTCAGGAGGCGCTGCCTAACTTTCGCTGCACCAAGGCCCGATTAAACCGTGTACGTGTTGAATCTGAATAACCGCCTGCCAAATGATAAATCTCCTGAATCATCTGGAGAGTGAATAACACGGGCTTTTGTGTTTCGTGACAAATAGCCTTCTTTCTGCTTTCTGGGTTTCTATATGCAGACAGCGAGCTGAATCATTGCAGTGAAGATGAGAGAAAAAGCATGATCCGAATCCGAACTGATCATTCCATGACATTGTGTACTTGCACAGAAAGTTTCCTCAAATCCATCCTGTACACAAATACACAGACTACATACTTATGTGTCTGCGCTCACAGAAGCACATGTATCGGACGTCCCCTTGTTCGCTCTGTCAATCTCGGGCGGGCGGCTCTGCGGCCCTAATTTTGTCGAGCACACCTCGATTCAATTCTTCACTTCACTTCGGTGCATAAGGCATGTAAAATATGTATGTAAATTCTCCACTTCAATCATATGCAGATAATTCATTGACCTGATATCCTATAAATATGCTTGCAGAATGCGGCTTGCTCGGCCTTCATTGGAGGGTGTAAATTAACAGAAGGTTTCCAAGTTCCCTCGCCTGGAGGCTTCTTACAATTACATATGTACTTTATGAGATTTAAGGTGAGTGGGAGTGGTACCGGATGGGAATTATCCTGAGATGATTTCGGTTTGGAGTGGATAAGTATCTATGTACATCAACCTCAACCTTCTTCTGCGTCGGCGATGGATGGAAAATGATCGGCGCCTCCTGCCCGTGCTTCAAACCTTCACTTCTCACTCCCAGAATGCTTGGAGCTGGGAAAGGGGCCCATAATCATTTTCAATAGATCGATTTTACCTCCGTATTTTATCAGCTCTCCTCCTTGCTCTATAGTTAGTCTCTACATTCGGATCGACCGACCGCAGAGCGCGGACGATAATAGCCTACGGTGTGTATTTTAACGCTTTATATAGTTCAGGGAAAGAGAACTTTGGGTGGGAGTCTAGGCGCCCTCTCGAGGTTCCTGCGGCTGCCAGAGGTTGAAGCTATTGATTTATCATGAGAAAAAGAAGTTCGGCTTTGGATGTCTGATTATTGTTATCCCCTCCGTTGCCATTGGGCACTATTGGGCATCGTCGAGATACACCTTCCGAACTTCATCTATCATCCAGGCTTCAGGGACGAAATTGTCAGCGAGTAAGGTCTCTGACCTGTCTTTGTTTTCTGCTTCTTTTTCGTCTTCCATCAAGTCTCGACGGTGAGTTCCTTGCCGTAAGTACTCTTTATAAATTTAATGTACCAAAATCAGGACAATAAGATGATCAAACGCGCGGTGCTTTTGTAAAGTAAAGCCGACTGATGAATTCAGTCGTCAGTTTTTTTTTTTGGTTTTATGACGATGGGAGGCCGAGCGCACCCCGACGTTGCGCTGCTGAATAAGGTAGATAGTATCATAAAAGTACCAAGTCTACACTGGCATTTGTTGATGATTTATACTTGTACAGGCCGTGTGCGCTCTCGAGCACAACTGAGCGATGGGCTCATAAACGCATGGGTGACGAAAATTAATCGTTTGTTCATAGCCACTACATAAATATTCATGGCAGCAGAGCATGTAAACGGCGGGTCACATTATACCTTGCGTTATTTTGAACTCGGAGTGGCATCTGCACAATTCATCGAACCCCGTTGACGCATTTCCGCATGTAAATATCGTAGCGAACCTCATGACAAATAAAACCTAGCCGCTTTACTGTACACACGGTAGGATCCGTTGATGCGTTGAGCGTTGAGCATGTAGATACTGGCACTGGGACTGGCACCTGCCTACGCAGAGTAACCCAATCTAACTGCTAACTACATACATGACCGCGCACGCGACCGCCAATCCCTCGCACCTGCTCGGTGCCTTGTTGGGGAGAAATGCAGATTGCGGGGAGCAGCGCTGACTGGGTAAACGACAGCCAGAGCGGCAGTGCGCAATTATAACGGTGAAGCATTCGCGAAGCCGACATGCGCATGGGAGAGTGGCGTATAGCGTGCGCGTTTGGGTGGTGCCCGTGCGCGCGCAACTCAATTATAGCGTGCATGAAAGGTAGGAAGGGGATTAGCGGGGAAGCGCTAAGATCCGTTCCCAATTTTCGATTAGGACGCCATGCGGGAACGAAAGCGCCTTCTCAGACTCTCATCGCAGTGGGAGCGCTTCGGAGCGTCGACTTCTTCGGGAATAAACTGATAAATTACGAGGCTGAGAGATCTCTGAGATGCTACGGTGCAGTGATTTAACTGGTGTGAATAAGTGAGATTGCCTTTGAGATTTTATGTAGATTGTGTACTTCGAAGTTCGCCCATGGGCCTTGAGAAGACTACATAGAAGACTAGAAGATCACATCAAAGAAGACGCCGGAAAATTAAATCTCTATCATATCTTCGCTCAATTATACGACGCGAGAAGAGAGATAGTGTGTAGGCTACTTAGTTAGAGAAGTCTGGAAATTTTGAGAAGCTCGTGCAGAGAAGTCAAAAACGCGCATTCAATTGAAGGTGTTCGATTATGATACCCAGTATGATGACTCTCAGGTACGCCGTCGTCCCGAAAAGGCAAACACTACTGCTTTTGTACCTTAGAGATAGACCGTGGTCGAGGAGTTCCGCTCCGTCACCCGACTCCATCCGTTCATAATATTGAAAGCAGGCACCCGGGCGCTCAAGACACTTGATTTAATTAATGAGCATGCATAGAGTACTTAAGGAAAGCAATCGTAGTCCAAACAATCTTTCGCCTCTTCCCCCTCCCCCGATTGCCTGGTTCCCCTCAGATAATGATACTCTCGCTGGGCGTCCCAGGCCGCCGCGCGACGATCTGGACGACGCGCTCCTTGAAGACGGCAAAGAGGCTCTTGTTGGTATTATCGTCCTTGCGTTCGACGCTCATCGGGGGCAGCCCGGGCAGGGCCAGCGAGTCCTCGAAGATGCGTCCGAAGCGCCGGCGGTCCTCGATGTCGCCTGGGTACATGCCGTGTGCTGAGGGGATGAGAGTGGGACGACGGCGGGCGGGGGCGTAGGCGATAACGGGACTCTCTGCGCTGGGCATCTCGAGGATCCGCGCGTCTCGCGCTGCTTCACAGTAGGGCGGCGGCGGTCTCTCGATGTGCTCTTCGCGCTGGACACCGGAATTTGCCGCCGTCCCTTCTTCTCCAACTCTCATCTCCTCTACCGCCTCCTCGCCCACCTGGCACTCGCGGTAGACCATCCTCCGGAAGCACATGAAGGTCTCCCGGCTAACCTGCACATCCCACCTGAGAATCCTGCAGAACTCAAGCTCCATCCTCCGGAGCTCCTCCACAGAAAATCGCTTCAACGACACATGGAACCAAAAATCCATCCCCCTCCTCCTCACAGGAGTGATCTCCCCTCCGCCTCCCTCCACCTTTGGCTCCAAATCTACATCCGACACGACCTTCGCCGCGACGATATATGCAGCAAGGAACAAGCGCGCCGCGTCGTCCCCATACGCCACGCTGTCCGGCACGGCGTCCTTGTAGCGGAACAAAAGCACCATGGCACTCATGCCCACCTCCGCGGGTAGGCCCGACGCGGAGAGGATGCATGTGATGAATACGGGGAGCGTCGTCTGCCACATGGAGCGCAGTGAGGGGTACGGGTAGTGCGCGGAGCCGAAGAGGTGGATGATGTGCTTCGTGTATGCGCGCGCGAGGACCTTGTGCGGGATTGGGTGTGCGCTGGATGGCCACGTTGGGGCGGGGGAGGTCCGGGGCAGGCTGCTGCTGCTACTGTTACTCGAGCTTCTGGCAGACGGAAGCGCTGCGGGGAACGCGGGGTGCGTCCGGACTTCTAGTGCCTGTGGATCGGTTTCCCCGGTTAGGATCTTGCTGCTGCCGTGAAAGAGGCGCCAGCTGGGCGAAGGCTACTCACGATGGCCATGACGCGTCCGACGTTGCTTCTAGTGGGGCTACGCGACGCTCTCCTACCGCAGCAGCGGGAACGTTGAACTTGAGGTCAAGGTACGAGACAGCTTGTGAATCCGAGCGAGGGATATTAACCAGGGCGCTGGCGAGACATTGGTCGGCGGATGATTCGCCTTCCTGTCTTGGATGCCTGTGCGCGCAGCGAAAGGTGGAACATTGACCTGGTGATTCGCGTTTAAGTTCTGCGGGGTTGGAGTATATGCGCATTTTGGTTGGCGCACAGATGTTGTCCTGGTCGTCTGCGTCCACGCTGGCATTGAAAAGCGCGTTACGATCATCACTGGCCTTGCGTTAGCTTCATCGCCTATGCTCAGCGTCAGGTGCATTTCTAAAATGTCTCAAGAGATGAGCTGACCTTCTCCTATCGATAGCACCGCACTATCTTGTCTCTTCTTCCTTCCTTCGAAGTCGAAGAAGAACGAGGCTTCATATCTGACGGACGCAAGTGCCAAAATCTGAGGGCTTGACGACATTTCTGGGGATCGTTAACTCTCTATTTCCCTCTGCCTCCTCGGGCGCTCTTCCAATATAAAGCTCTTCATAATCCATTAGAGGAGCCAGGATCTAGGTTGTGCGTGTCCGTTGTCGCTATACTCGTTCACCCTCCCTCGTCGTCGTCCTGGAGTAGCCTCTGGTGCCAGCGTTGGTCAGCATCGCGATATCTGTCATAGAAATCCTGCAGCAGCACCGAGTTCAGTTCTTTTGTTTCTGTGAAGCTCAGAAGTTGGGGCACATACCAAAAATGTTTCACAACGCAGGCTCTGCTCTGGAGTCCAAGGAGAGCGTCGCTTGGTATTTGAGGCTTTCTGAGAGCGCTTCCTCCCTCGTATAAGTTTATCCTCGCTGTCCCCAGCTCCCGAACCCTCGCCTCACCCCTCATCCATCCGTTCCTATCTCGTTTCGCCCCTCGCTCGTCGTCCCCTCCATCCGTCCCCCAGCGTCAATCACATGGAGCGGCAGCGTTGTTGAGGGCCAGAGCAGGCACGAGCAGGCCCGAGCATCGCTGCGGATGAACAAGGCGCCCTGGGGTTCTGCGTGCACCCCGCAGAGGCGCATGTGGACGCGGAGAATCGTCGGATTGCAGATGATCGAGCGGTGGGGGTCGGTTCATGTTGCTAACGTCTTGCTCTAGGGTGTGCACTGTGCGCTGGTTCGCGTCGTACGCGAGGGTGGAGAGGATGCTTGGTACACCTGGAATCTGTTCGCGCGAGGTGGCTTCGTCAAGATCCTAGAAGTTGACGTTCAAGTTTGTGGAACTTGATGCGGCCGCAAAGGCGAATAGGACGGGAATTTATTTCCTATTAATAATCCGGCAGAGCTAAAAATAGCGATACGCTCCGCGTGGCACTGCAATGTTGATTTCGACTTCTTTCTGGCAATTTTTACCATTCACAAACCTAGTCGCGTCTCCCTAGCGCTCACCCAACACTACACCGATGCTGCCAGTACTCCGGGACAGTGAAATGCTTCAGAGCCCTCAATAACAATGAACACGTTCACTATTTCGAGGCTTCCATATTACGGTGTACGAGCCAGCGGGCTTCTGGGCAGGACGCGGGACGGAGCATCCTCTACGCCTCCTCCACAAATGACGGCGACAGGCGCGTAATGTCAATTCCTCCCTGCCGCTATTCGCCAAATGCAAATAATGTGTTACTGCATCGAGTTCGATCATATCGATGACTTCGGCGGTGCAGTTTTTTCCTTTTCTGCCTTCTTAGTTGCGGGGGCCTGGAGGAGATCCAGCCTGCCGCGTCACTTGTCAGCGAGGGGTGTCATTCTTTTGTGGGTGGTATAAAGTCTTCGAGGAGCCGAGTTGCGGATGCTCTCTTCAAGATTTCTTTTGAATCCCTTCTTCCCCGCGCTCCCCCATACCCCATATCCACCACTTCCCCACAATACGGCTCTTTTTAGGTCGCTGCTCGCTGTACCACGCTATACTAGTCCATACCCGCATATATATTATTCACAGCAGCAATGGGAGGCGGACCTGGAGGCTCTGGAGAGGGGCTCTCGACGCATTCGGTGTTTTGGTCGGTGGTAATGTCGGCGTTTGCTGGTGAGTACATCTTCTTTTTCGTATGAGGTGTGGGTGGTGGCTGATGTGGAGGTTCTGTAGCATTTGGCGGTATTCTGTTCGGCTATGACACAGGAACGATTGGAGGTATCATCGCTACGCAAGATTACCTGACAACGTTTGGAGCTTGGGATGAGAGCCTTGGGTATTATCTCCCCACCAAGGACAAATCACTCGTCGTATGTTCCATCATTTTTCCGTTCTTCACTCAACGCTCAGTTTTCCTTTTCAGGTTTCCATTCTCTCCGCTGGCACCTTCTTCGGCGCTCTGCTCGCATACCCCCTAGGAGACCGGGTAGGCCGAAAATATGGTATCGTCACTGGCTGCCTCGTTTTCTTCCTTGGTATTGGACTGCAGTTGGATACGCAATGGGTTACCTTTGTCATTGGACGTGTCATTGCTGGCCTTGGAGTCGGTATCGTTTCCTGCTTGGTGCCTATGTACCAATCTGAGGTACGGTTCGCATGATGTTAACTTTTGAAAGCTTCGCTCACATATGGTTTTTAGTGTGCACCCAAGGCGATTCGTGGACTTATCGTCGGATTATACCAATTCGCTAGTGCGTGTTCTTGTTTTCATCCCCTCGTACGATGCTGATGAAAATATGATAGTTACCATCGGCGCCCTCCTCGCCGCCATCGTTCTCAACTCAACCAAAGACCAGCAAAGCCACTCAGCATGGCGCACGCCCATCGCCGTCCAATTCGCATGGGGTTTCATTCTCGGCGGGGGTATGCTGCTCCTCCCCGAATCGCCTCGCTTCCTCCTCCTCAAGGGCAAAGAGGCAGCAGCGCGCCGCGCTCTGGGCCGTTTACTCAGCAAACCTGCGGACTCAGCAGAAGTTGAAGAGGAATGCCTCGCCGTCTCGCTGGGGTTGAAGCTTGAGCATGAAGCGACAAGTGGGACCTATCTGGATTGCTTCAGGAATAATGAGAATAGGCATGGGCTGAGGACGTGGACTGGTATTTCTTTGCAAGCGGTATGTGTATTGGACTTTTGTTTTGTGACTGTTGCTGATTTTCGTTCTTTGTAGTGGCAACAACTTACGGGAATCAACTTCATTTTCTACTATGGCACGACATTCTTCAAGTCGGCGGGCATGAAGAACCCCTTCGTCATTACTATTATCTGTGATGTCGTGAATACTGCTGTTACGATTTTTTCGCTGCCTTTCATTGACAAGATTGGGCGTCGTCGTCTTCTCATGATCGGCGCCGCCGGTATGTGTGTCTGCGAGTTCATCGTTGCTATTGTATGTTCTTCCCTTTTTCTCTGGATGTTGTATCATTCTGATAATTTCATTCAGGTCGGTGTCACTGCTGGTGATATTCAACCCGACGGCTCCGTCAACCTCGTCGCCCAACGCGTGCTCATCGCCTTCGTCTGTATCTATATCGCCTTCTTCGCCATGTCCTGGGGACCCGTCGCCTGGGTCGTCACCGCCGAAGTCTTCCCCCTCTCCATCCGTGGCAAGGGCATGTCGCTCTCCGTCGCCTCGAATTGGCTGTGGAACTTTGGAATCGGCTACGCCACGCCCTACCTCGTTAACCCGACGACTTATGGCGTCAACGGCGAGAAGGCGGCGAACCTCGGTGTGAAGGTATTCTTCATCTGGGGCGGAACGTGTCTTGGCTCGCTGCTGTTCACGTATTTCTTCATCCCTGAGACGAGAGGGCTGTCGTTGGAGCAGATCGATATGGTGTATCGCGAGAGCTCGATTATTGGGTCGACGAAGTATAGGCAGACCATTCTGGATCGGGCTGAGGAGGAGAAAGTTGATGGTGGTGCGGGCCATCTCGTGGAGAAGGAGCCGACGGAGGTTCACCACTTCGACGGAGAGAAAAAGGATACGACAGTGGAAGTTTAGGCCTGCTCGTGTCTCCTTGTGTACTTTATTATTCTCATAGTAAATGATTGCTTACTTTATTTTTTCTATCTCTCCGTGCTTTCTTGGATGTGCTGTAGGGATGTATTTTGTACAATGATGATCAAGAATTTAATGGTTAATGTCTGTGTGTATTGCTTTGTGGGCGTAGAGTTGAATGATTATTTGCTTGTTATTGAACGTTGGATATTTGAATATTGGAGGTTGATAAGATGTTGACGTCGACACGTCGAGCAGTGTTTGAATTTGACCGGTGACCGCCGCCCTTGTGACGTGTCAATGAGACGCTCACTCGAACCACCATCATCAACCTAGCGCACGCCTCCTTCGGCCCTCGCGCCGACAACGAACGTTTATATCCAATGATCGCGATGACCAGCAACAGAAGCAGTCTTCATTCAAATTCAAGAAAGAGGCTAACGTCGAAAAGGGATCTAAATCGCCACTTGACACCTGCTACATTGGAATATATCACACCTTGTACTCTGAATACGTGTCCATTATAGCTTCTTACGTCGGGCGAAACACTTCCTTTTGGCAGACAGTAGAGGGCGTGCTGCGTCGGAAAGGTGAGTAAATTTCTCTGTAAGTCCATTGATAAATTAATTGATGTTCGACTCTTTGAGCCAGCGACTTGGGCGCTATCCGCGATGATAGTGATCGCACTGTCATTTAAACCACTGTCTAGGTTTGTGGCTAGATAAGAAGGTGCTAGTTTTTAAGTCCTTATAAAGAGTCAGCCGCTAAAAGATTCTGAATGTAGACGTCCGAACGTTCTGAACCCCAATGCCGTATTCGGACCTTTTGCTTGCAACGGTTACGCTTTTTTCTGCTGGCCTGCTTTTATTCTTCTGGCCCAGGAACAATCTCCCACTTCCTCCTAGTCGAAAGGGTTGGCCTTTGATTGGAAATTTGTTAGAGATACCAGCCAGCTACGAATGGAAGGCATATCATCATTGGTGCAAAAGCCTCGGTACGCTGATATTTATTCCTTCCGTTACAGTTGTTCTGGTCTAAACAGTAAAAAGGCACAGATATCCTTTACCTTAACATTATGGGGACGAATCTGATTGTTTTAGATAGTGTGAAAACCGCGACCGATCTTCTCGACAAGAGGTCCTCTTTATACTCCTTCAGGTAGGTCATCTGCACATTTTATCTCTTATTGTGGCCATTCATTCTTGGCAATAGACCCGTACTGCCAATGGTCAACGAGTTGATGGGGTATGATTTTTTGCTTCCGTTCATGGATTACGGTGCGTTGTTCTTTCGCATCAACCTTCTCTTGTTCATCACGTTGATGTCAGGTAGTGAATGGTAAAGTTCACCTTGATTTATCCTTGTTCTACCACCTTCCATCATCTCTTGGCCCTTCCATCCCCTTTGTTTCATCTCCCCCAAAGTTCCACAAGTTTCTTTATTTTTCTATGAATTTTTCCTGATTTTTTAGTATAAAAAAAGAGATGTATTGTGTCGGTAGCTACTCAGTGAATTGGACCCCCAGTTTATCTCACCAATCGTTCTCGTCTCGATTAAGTTTACGGCGCATCATCGCGCACCTCAAGTTCAAGCACCAAGTTCAAGCACGCAAAGTTTACGGCGCACCGAGCGCAGCTCAAGTTCAAGCACACAAAGTACGGCGCACCGAGCGCATCTCAAGTTCAAACCTACAAGTTACGGCGCACCGAGCGCACCCAAGTTTACGATCTCACGACCACCCACTTACGTTTACGACGCCCATCGACGGGCAACACCCTTTTGGACATCAAACCTAGGTTGACGCTGACGGAGTCGCGTTCTTACTCCTGGCATCACCCCTCACCCCAATCACCCCTTCCGAGTCTGCCAGACTTCGGATCTCTTCAAAGTATATCTGAACAAACTTTTTTCAGGAGACAATGTCGACGCTTAATGGATCAACAATTCCATCCATCATCGATACGTCAATTCCATCCGCACCTCCTGAAAGTGACGCAGCGAATGTTGACCAAATTTCTTGAAGACCCAGAAGGTGACGTCTTGGAAAACATCAGACAGTGAGCATTCTTTCTACTCGTAACCCTCCTGAATAATTTTCGACATCGTCAGCATGACTGGCGAAATGGCCATGTATATCGGATACGGTCTAACCGTGCAGCCTCATGATGACCCCTACATCTCTACGGCTAAGGAGGCCATGAGTGTCCTTACCAAAGCTTGTCTACCTGGGGCGTTCCTCGTGGATACATTCCCGATATTGAAGTACGTCCCGGAGTGGGTACCCGGTGCTGGATTCAAAACGAAGGCAAGGGTATGGAAAAAGATGGCTCAAAAGATGGTTGAAGCACCGTATACCGCGGCGAAGAAGAATATGGTGCGCACCATTTAGTCGCTGTGTCGCAATTGGTCTCAATGTTCGACAATTTTAGGAATCCGGTATATTCATACCGTCGTTCACGTCCATCAATTTGAAGAAGATGCACGAAGGGTTGAATCCAAAGTTATACACGGAACAGAATATTCAAAGCGCCGCTGGAACGATATATTCCGGTGCGTTCCTTGCGACCAAAACAAAATACATAAATAGTGATATTGACGCCGTAATTTGTCTCTCCAGCGGGTTCAGATACGGTATGTTCCTAACCAGATATCATCGCTGAAACGCTAACCTTTCAAGTTGCAGACTCTTTCCACGATTGGATCATGCATACTCGGTCTATTAAACCGCCCTGACGTCGTAGCAAAAGCGCAACAAGAGCTTGATCATGTCCTTCACCCCGGACATCTTCCTGACTTCAACGATCACGATGGTTTGCCATACATTACAGCTATAGTCAGAGAGGCTCTCCGTTGGAGGGAAGTTAAGCCTATTGGTTAGTCATTCATGTTGATTTAAATTGCACTTGTCCTTTCTGAAATGTCTATCAGCTTTCCCGCATCTTTTAAAGACGGATGATGTTTATAGAGGGTATAGGATACCAGCGGGGTCTATGGTTATAGCGAATACATGGTGCGATTTTTCAAATTCGATGTATACGCGGCTTTCTCTTATTTTCAAAACTTTGAAACTAGGGCTATGCTCCACGATGAAAAAGTGTATCCAGACCCCTTTACGTTCAATCCCGATCGTTTTATGAAAGATGGTAAATTGGATTCATCGGTCCCAGATCCGGGTCTTGCTTGCTGGGGCTTTGGTAGAAGGTACTCGTCCCTTTATGCCCTCTCGCGATTTGATTATCAGACGAGTTTTATGTAATCGTCATCGTATAGAACTTGTCCAGGGCGCCACTTGGCTTACGACTCTCTTTGGATAGTGGTCGCGTCACTGCTGGCTGTGTTTGATATCCAGAAAGCGGTGGATTCTCAAGGAAATGTGATTGAACCTTTGGATGAGACGGTGTTGGGTATTGTAAGGTCAGTGTCTATGTGCGTACTCTTACTCCATAACGTATTGCTCATTATACTCCCTTTATCAGTACGCCAGCGCCCTATAGGTGCTCTATCAAGCCCCGTTCAGAGCATGCCAGACAGTCAATGCAATCATTCAAGAATTAGAGGAGGCATATAGTGGTCCATGTGGACTCGCCACTCCTATAGGCTCGATTTGCTAACACAATGAACAAACCTTGAATATAATATTTATTCAAATATGTACAGCAAACCCGGACGCGAACTAGAATACCCTCTCTGCCCTCCTGTGCGGTTCTCATTGACAGAGCTGTGGCCCTCGCCGGAATAGGAGAAGAGGTGGCATACAAGGAGAAGAGAGGCAGTATACAAGGAGGAGAGAGGCAGATGGATTGTCAGAGATGGCGGCGGCGGCAGTCTAAGAAATCAACAGAACAGGCCGGTGGGGCTCGGATCCCTCATTGCAGAACCCCAGTCTACATTCCTCGTTGGAGGGAGAGGGAGAGGCACGGAGCTCGGTGTATCCACTTGTATCCATCGTCCATCGTAAGAGAGAGCGGAAGGAACGAGAAGCGGGGCGAGGGGCGAGAGGCGAGAGGAGGCGGGGTAGCGTACTCAGGGACGCGAATGTTGGAGCAAGGCCTCTCTCTCTCTCTCTCTCTTGCCTCCGCGAACCTCCTCTCATATCGCATGACGCCCAACAGGCCTGACACGCGAGAGCTCTGCTTCGCGATAGCGCGTGTCGGTTTCCGTCGTTCGTCGACGCTTGGATGCGTTTTACGCTGTCAATTTACGCATACACGCTCGTCATTCCATTCGCGACAGTCGGCGTCGGCGTCGGCGTACATACGTGCCTGCCATTTCATTCGCGTCGGCGCGTGTCTCCGGCTTGTTATGGGTACGCCGTCCACGCTCAGCGCTCAGCGCTCAGTCACCGTCATCATTCATCAAGCAGTCACCATCCGGCGCCGGGCGTCGCTGTGCAAGACAAGTGCAAGTGCAAGAGCGAGCAATCCGAGAATCTGAATACACCATGCCACACAGATCGGAGTCCAGGACAAGACGGGCATGGAGCTGTGGGGCGATGGGTGCTGCCAGCGTAGAACTGTGTGGTGAGGGATGCGACGAGGGATGCTTAGACTGCGAGGGAGATATGGGCGTGCGGGATGCGTGCGATAGGACTACAAGCCGGCGAGCGACGGGATGCTAGAGTATCGCACATCTCGAATTCGAAGTCGGGGTCGCGGATGCGCGTTATGATTCCGGCGTGAGTGCGTGGGTGCGTGGAAAGACACTGTGCATGTAGTAGGGATGGCAGAAGAGGCAGATGGGGCGGCAGAAGAGGCAGATGGGGCGGCGGAAGAGGCCGATGGGGCGGAGGTGGTGGAGGTGGAGGTGGCCGTGGAGGTGGAGGTGGAAGTGTGGAGGTGGTGCTTGTGCTCGTGCTCGTGCTGAAGGAGGAGGTAGAAGAGGTGCTGGCATTGCCTCAGACCTGCTCGCAGCGGCGAATGATCATGAGCTCAAAGAGCCCGGAGAACGGCGTGAATAGGCAGGGTTGCGCATCACGCAAGACCGGTGGCCCACGGTTGGAGGGAGCGAGCGAGCGAGGGGCACATGATGGGGGTGGTGCCAAAGCGCTGACTGTACTTACTATCGATATCCATCGTGTGGGAGGAGCGAGTGGCGAAGAAGGGTGCGAGGAACGGGGTGATAGCAGGGGGAGGGGAAGGGGAGGGCGTAGTACGTGGAGTATGGTGGATGATCGATGAGGTATTGATGTGGACGTGGACGTTGACGTTGAGGAGAGTTGGCCGTGAGTCAAAGTGAAGTGTTGAGGAGGAGGAGGATGAGGAGGGAGCGATGTAGCCGTTCATGGTGGAAGACTCCGAAGAGGTATCGACGCGGAGCGCGGGCGCTGATAAAGGCGGCCGTGCGCGCGAGGTATTAGCGTGTCTTTTGATAGCACAGGTGTCATTGTAGACGTCCGCGCGCAGGTGCGACAATCCGAGAGCGATAGATGCGAGTAACACAACACCAATCGGAGTCCAGAGCTTGGTGTTTTATCGTGATGCTGCGAGGGGTGTTGGAGGCGTGCGGCGAGGGATAGAGCCGAAGTTGCAAGAGAGGGGTTGGGGTTGTGCCGCCATTGGGCTTGCGGGATGCAAGGGCTTAGCGCTCGCTTAGCGCTTAGCGCTTAGTTTGAAGCCGGCCGGATGCGAAGTCGTGGTGGGTGTGGACATGGAGGCCCGAACCAGAGGGAGAGATGTGCGACTGTCGAGGTAGGTGTCGAGGCAGGGCGCTAGGGTGTCGTTAACGCTTGTCACCGCGCCAGCGTCAACGCCGGCATCAACGTCGGCATCGCAGCGAGAAAGCGAACGTCCCGTGGCAAGACCCCCAAGGCAGGACGGGCGAATCCGAGAATACTCCATGGCGCACGGGTCGGAGTCTAGGACAAGACGGGCGTGGAGCTGTAAGGCGAGGGATACGTGGGATGGGCGTGCGGCGAGGAATGCTGCGAGTGATGGGCCGGCGGGATGCTAGAGTATGGCTCAGGGCGCGTCGCGGATGCGAAGCACGGGAATGAGTTGGTTGGGAAGGAGTGAGGGACGTGCGAAGGAGGAACTCGAAGGCGCGTGCGATGGGAGTTGACGAGGGCGGCAGAGGGGGAGGAGGAGTAGGCGATGAAAGTGGCGGTCGTACTAGTAACTGGTGGTAGTGGTGGTGGTGCTGGTGGAGGAGTTGGAAGAGGTGGTGGCGGTGGAGAGAAGAGGCAGAGGTGGTTACGTTGAACGTTGTGGAGAAGAGGCGAGGAGTTCACACGTTCATATACATGCATCGTGGCGTAGGGCGGACCGCCGTCCCAAATTCCTCGCTCCCGGCTTAGGCACATTATGGGTGGCACCAGAGCGCCGACTACTCTGAAAAGCTCCCTTTTTACGGGGAGCTTTATTTCAATTGACGCATTGTATAGTTGATTTTTTTTGCACTGTGAATTCAGGAGCTGTTGACATGAGTTCTGCGTCGCATGTGGTCTACTACCGTCGTCTGCGCATATACCATATCTCGTAGATCAGTTCTGCGTAAGTATATTTCATCGAAGGATTTGATATTCAAATATGCAAAGAAATATATTGAATCTGTTTAGAAATACATATTGAGGAACTGCATCATATGGCGCTTCAACTCGCTTTGTTTTATTGAATAGTTTCCTTCAACGTTGTCTGGGCGCCCGAGCTTGTTATGGAGTAGGAATGTTATTGGGAATGTAGTCGATATCATTTCTTTGGCTGTGAGAGGTGTTAGAAGTACGTCCCCATGATACTTGAAAGCGACTGCAAAGCAATTTTCTGGAACACTAATATCAGCTTCACCTCCGCCGCAATTTAGGATGGCAAACGCAATTCTTTCCTCGTCGTGGGATGATATATTGAAAGCCTGCGTGTCCAGAATATTGTAGAAAGTGGTAGGCCTTTCTGGCAGGTTCAGATCTATGATTGAAATAGTGGCATAGAAGACACCTATAGGCGTGTATCCAACGCGGGGGGTGAGTGTCTCTAGAGCCGGCAGGATCAAAACAGGCACGCGCAACCCCAGGTGCGTTAAGGATAGAGGCTCTATTAGCGTGGACGGATGCTTGATATCCCTGCGCTGGAGATACAATCGAGGACGAGACGGCAAGAGAACAGAGGAATGTGAGTTGCCGACCCCACCAGCCCAATTGAAGAGGTCCAAGACGTCAGATTTCGCAGTGCTCAGAATTTCTTTCAAAAGACGAACGAACGCCGTCTCGGCGCCTTCCCCATACGCGATCGACATGTTGACACCGAAAATTCCCATAAGCGAATACGCACTGTCTTCCTCGCGCGTCACCTGGCGATTCGCCGCCCACTGCATCTTGCGTGAAATGGACACGCGAGTGGAATCTTGAAGCTCTGTTTTTGTGATCGTGGTCGCCGATTGGATTTTTTCTTGAATATGGGCATCCATTTTGTCCACAGGCCTATTGATGAGTGGTTTCCAATCATGGCCGTAAAACTTGATATCGGTGGGTGCGAGAAGCTCCTGGAGCGTCCACCCGCGCGTAAACCATGGGTCCTTGTCCATATCCGAGATACAATTCGTCTCTGCAAGATATGTCACGCATACTTTGGCGTTCTGATACCACTTGTACATCGAGCGGATCGATTCGTCCAGTTCGGAACTGCTGGATTTATCAATGCAGATAGTGTCCATCCAGCCGAGCGAAATATTGTGCTTCGCCGCAGCAACTCTGCAAAAATCCACGAGCTTGCGGTATCCCGCGTGAGCTAAACTGAAAGCGCCGCCTTTGTACCAGTCACCATAGGTGACTTCTCCGGATGCAGAACGAATCCAGGTGTGCGATAAGATGGCATATCTAGCGATCCAAGATACCTCCAACGAAAGGTTTTTATAAGCTCTGGTGGGAGTGTTCTGGCTGAGCTGCTGTGCAAGCAACTCGTAGACCTGAGGCCGATCAAGCAAGGTTATAGCGAGTTTGGAGCCACGTTTTTGGAAGTAGAGTAGACGGATGGGCATCTCGTTGAAAACTTTGGTCCGGAGCTCCTGCAATGCCTCCATCAATAGCTGTGATTTATCGTTTTCTGGAAAGCTCGCTGGTTGAACATCAGTTGAACTTAGCATCATTTTATTTGACGAAGTATGCCTTACTTTCTTGTTGTGGACTCGCAGCAATCATCAGATTATTCTCTACGAAGTGGACAGGACGGAAGGGCCCTGCAGAAGATTAGATTGGGAGAAATGACACGAGTTAAAATAAAACATACTCACCCTTCGCGTCCCATTCATCGTCAGTTTTTGTTCCTCCCGCCGCATGCGTTTCCTTTGGAGGAAGTTCTATATTTGCGTTTCGGGCTTCACGTCGTTAATTTTTTTCTAAATTTAAGTAGCACGTACCTTCCGTGTCAACGACTCTTGTCATGACTGCCTGAACCTCCGCCCGGGACTGACCGCGAACAATACATGCTACGTATTTCTGCAGCGCGGCAAGAAATTCAGCCGCCTCTGGGCCTAGCGCAACATTATCCAAACCTATGGCAGAATGGAATCAGTTCTGACGCAAAAAGCGCAGAGCGTAGAAAAGCCTTTGAGAAATATTGACCTTTCGCGTTTGGCAATACTGTCTGAACGATAGGAACGATCACAGCTCGCAGGGCACTAATCAAAAACTGTCCTTGGACTCTCGACGATGCTTGATCTTCCGAGTACACTTAGTCATGACATCGTATCATTCATCGTAACGCTCACCTTCAACACGATGGCCAGTGGGAGCGTTGGGGAAGTTGGGAGAGGATTGTGGCATTGGAAAGGCTCTTGAAGGTCAACGTTGATTCCGACTGTGCTACCGCGCTGTCGAAATCATGCGCGTCAGCATTTTCTGCACATGGGTTGAAAGGGCGCACTTACTAGGCCCCAGACAGCGTCTAGACGCGTCAGCGATGGTGAGTGAAAACGAAAGAAATTGGGCAACCTTGTCGGACGAGCCATCGTCGCCTATCTTTATTCTTCACAGCACAGCCAGTAATACTCACGTAAGTTAATTCATTTGAACGATGCGCGCTTGGACCATCCCGCCTGTTTATGAAAATGATATTAAAACGTCTACCTACTCGTTATCGGCACGAGGACATTGAGCGCCGCAGTCAATTGTGGCTCGTGTTCGAATCTATCAATGTGTTATCGTACATAGATATTCGTGTCAATGTGCACAGGGTTGCACACCTTTTCGAAGTGAGCTTTACATAGAATGGAGAAGAATCACACTGTGATGATCAATAAGCGCTTGAGAGTGGAAAGATAGAAGGTGTTTGACAATGTCATGTGTGGGAGTGGTGGGGGCGAAGTGGAGCAAAGCATCCCCGTAATGACATGACCCAAGGGCGCACGATGCGCGTCGTACTCCCAATATACGATACTGTTTGGACTGTTCGGAATCACATAGTGATGGAAACAGCGCATGAGAAGAGTCACAGAAGCCCTGGCAAAAAAATTGGGGATATACGAGAAGCGATGCATGGCGGGAGGGCGCATGTTGAGCAGAGGGAGGATGAAAGGAGACTGACTCCAGAACGGCGAAGCTGCAACGCGCTCTATTGGAAGCGGCGGAAGAAGTCGTGAAGGACGTTACAGCCGTCGCATGCGACCGATTATGCGTCAATTGGTAGAGAGGTAGTTTCTCCAAAGACGACAAAGTCGAGGTGATAATCGCTGTCAGAAACAAAAACAGAGTAAGGGAAAGGAAAATAAGGGGGAAAATGAGCGACTCACCTCTTCTGCATCCTAAAATCATCCATGCAATGGTACAGTCCCCGAAATGCTATCAGAATCAGGCAAAGCTGCAAGTCATAACGACAAAACTGATAAGGAACCAGTTGCGGGGAAGATGCAACAACCTGCTGAGGGACAGGAGGTGCACCGAACAAGAGCGCAGGTTAGCTTGACGAATTCACAAATGCGAAACGACAACGTACCAGGTACCTGAGCGATACCTGAGCATGCCGATGACTCCCTGGCCTTAATATATACACAGCGGTAGACGTCAAGCCTTCCTCGGAATGAGCCCAATGTAGGTCGGCTACACGGGAAGTTTGCGCATCGGGTCCTAGTGGAGTTGGGAGGGCTCGTTTGGGGACAGCGGGTGAAAAGAGATAGCAAGGCGACTTGAATGCAGGGCGCAGGAGATCGTTATGAGAGGTAGATGGGCGGAGGTCGCGTCATGTCGTTGTCAATGTTGGTAAAAGTGCGGGTGAAAACCGTTCAGGACGGGCATCAGGTGTCTCCGGTATGCTGTAAAATTAGCGAGGAATGAGATTTCGGATAATTGCCGCCGGGGAAGGGCCTCCGCAAAGATTATGCTAACTGCAAGCAAGTTCACGTTGAGGAGGGTCAGAATGAAAACGAACGCGCCCGATAGTGTTAGGGCCGGTCATCGATCATCGAGCCGAGGCATCTTGTCTTCCCTCCCCTTCTCGAATTCCTCGTCTCGATTTGTCTCTCACTTCAGGTATCCTCTGAAGCCTCTTGGATGCTGGGCTTTTATCTGACAACCATGGATGGAAAAATATCTAATTGCATTCAATTTGCAGCAGATGTTCAACAAGCCAAACGTACTAAGGCGCCGATAGCTATATGGAAGATAGTAGGCTGTCTAACCTTCTTTTGTATTATGATATATCCTTATTAAACCAAATTTCCAAATGTCCGCAGATAACCAAGCCATTATTCTACTCAAGGCGCTACGCAACATTATTGTCCCTTTGATTCAAGGGGTAGCAAGTGATGGTGGGGGCCCTATTTCATATTGCAGGCCAGCAATGAAACATTTGTAACTGAATTTCCTAGATGAAGTTCTTATTGGATCCGAAGGAGCAGAATTTATGAATGCGTTACAAAAATTCATAACTTGTATCATCAAATCGCAATCGTCGAGCCAAGTGGAAGGCATCAGGATTGATTTGAAAGCTGTCGACGGTGAGTACTGTCTTCAATGAGTGTATTACTATTATAGGATACATTCACAGTTGGCGTATGATAGATTCGTCGCCAAATGATATCTCGGACGACCCTAGTAAGGCTGCAATGCGTGTTGGTCTTGGGTCAGAAGGTAAGGCTTGAAATGTTCGATCGGTTCATCAGGACTTATGTCAAAAAAATTGGTAGATAGTTTCAATACCATGCCGCCAACAGCTAGAGCAGAAGAGCGTCTGAATCTAGACGTGCCGGAAGAAATTATTGAGCTGGAAGGGATCGCATTGAGTGAAACCTCGAACGAGAACGGTGGCTCAAAAGTTCTTGATAAAAATTCTCGTCGCTGATTCCGGACCTTAGATGCGAGCGATCCGAACGATCCGAAACAACCGATGTCACTTACACCTCTGGAAAAAGTCCGAGAAGCGCTGCGCCAGCACATCTTCAACGCGATGCCAATTCGCATGCTCTTCTCTCAGATGCATGGTTCACAACTCACGATCACCCTAGTAGAACGTGGAACAGTATTCGGATACCTGCTACCCAAACTCAATATGGAATTTGACGAAACACAATTTCTTTCCGAGCTCGCCGCTATTCATCAAAGAAGCCAAAGCGCCACATATGCGGAGGAACAAGTTATCAAAGGCTGGGTATCGAAAGTAGCGCGTTATGCTATCCTCTCGCACACTTGGCTGCGAGGCGCGTCCGGAGAAATAACCTATGGACAGTGGCACAAAGGCGTCGGTCTTGATGCGGGCGAACCAGGGTACGAGAAACTCGTCAATTTCTGTCGAGTCGCAGCCGAAGAATATGGAATCACTCTCGGATGGATGGACACGGTGTGCATCAATAAAGAGAGCAGCGCGGAGCTAGACGAATCAATTCGCTCTATGTTCAAGTGGTATCAGAAGGCGTATCTCTGCATTACTTATCTTGCCGAGACTGTATCGCTCTCAGAGATGCATAACGATCCTTGGTTCAGTCGTGGATGGACATTACAAGAATTACTTGCGCCGGACTATACCAAATTCTACGGACGAGAATGGAAACGCATGATAGCGGGCCATTCCAACGACAAAAAGAACCCCGAAATTCAGCGAGAAATCGAACGAGCGACAACGATTACCGCGCTCGAGCTCAATTACATCCTTTACTCCTCTATGTCCCGCAAGATGCAATGGGCAGCCATGCGAGAAGTGACAAGGGAAGAGGATGCAGCGTATTCAGTAATGGGTATATTCAGCGTCAGTATTTCGATCGCATACGGCGAGGGTGCTAAGCAAGCATTCTTCCGATTGCTGAAAGAGATCCTCAGCTCAGCGCGCGATGATGTGATGGAATTATTCTACTGGGCTGGGAGCTATTCTGGGACTATATCCACGCTTCTACCGTCTAGCCCCAAAGCATATCTACACGGGGGCGAAAACGACACAGAGGGATTGGCGCTTGGTATGCCAATAGAGCCATTGACATTGACTCACTTGGGTCTGCGTGTCCCAATCCTTTTGATGCCTGCAGTCTTTGCGACGGATATCAACGCCCCATTTGTCCCAGTTGGAGAGTACTACGCCACAGTCGACATCTCGCTTCCCATAGGAGATGGAGACAATTCTTTCTCATACAATATCTTGGATAGCAATATGGTGGAGCCCCCTGGTGGAATTGTCGACGAACAAGGATCAAGAATTGCTTTCGGTGTTCTCAACTTCGGAGGAGGCGAAGGTACTGTTCACATACGCAAGACATGTTTTGCGGTGGCATTAACCTATTCTGAGGACGGAGGCAAGGTGAAGGCGCTTGGGAGCGCGTACAAAATGGAATCAAAGGTTCCAGTTGTGTTTGAGCTCGGGCATGTAGAGCCGACTGAGAATGGAGTTGCCAATGATCCCAATTCGGACGAGCAACGTTCATACTACACGATTCCGAAAAGTAAGCTGGCAGAGCATGGCATTCAACTTTTGAATTTGTACTTGTAACGGAATACATGGAAGTAGATTGTTGTCGGTTGACCGACCTATATACACGAGGAAATTGACCGAGTCCGTCTCACTTCTTGCGTTACAGATTTACAAGTTCTTCAAATGTTCAGCATATTTTTGTCGAAGACAGTGAAAAAATCACTTCGCGGTGATAGACTAGATAAGTAGCAGGGACGACTAGACCAGAGCTTCTCCAACGATAATGAATGTCATCTCAACCGCAAGGTAAGCGTATCCCGTTGAGTTTGCCTAACGGCGTCAGGAGTTGCGTCGAGATACGAGAGATCCCAAAACGACAGCAAGATGCACCAGAACTGTAGAGAGAATCTATAGTAGAATGGATATGTATCTCTGAAGACCCAGGAACTGTTCATAAGTCTATCCTTGGACGACAGCGACAATCGCCAGACAACCTGAGCACGGCAGGCTGAGCAAAAAACTGCAGATGGCCCGAGCTCCTACAGCTTGCTTAGTAACACAACAGAATCTAAGATTTCCAATTCTCCGGATGGAATCCGTTCTCATAGGCATATCAGGCGGGCAAAGCATAGCGGGCTGACGGTAAAACGAGTGCAACTTGAAGCTTGAGAGCTTGAGAGCCGATCGGGGGATGATAGGGAAAAGTGGGACGCGTCGCTGAAGGGCTATCGACATGGACCGGAATCCAAGAAGACTATTATGTATGGGATGAGCAACGCCTGGATGTGGTCTAAAGAGGACTCAGGAGGAGAAAGTCAAGAGAAAGTCAAAGACAGGTGCGGAGAGAGTCGGAAGCGGAATCCGAAAATCCGGTTAACGCCGAGTGTGCTTCCGCGTCTGATTGGTTCATTGAAGCTCTCTTCAGCGCTCTCATCACCTCTCCTCATGCTCTGACATATCGCAATCCTGAACACTGAACAACGCGTCAATATAGCTATCGCGTCTTTTTTCTGCATCATCCTCACGGTGCGTTTCCGAATTCTGTGTCACCGCAAGATTACGTCGACACAGGGCAAGCAATCTATCCACAACACCCAGCAGCATCTTCTTTGATTGATAATGGATGCCTTAATACACCGTCAACCGCAGACACTTTGGGAACAGTTTCTTGAAAGCCCACTCATTTTTCTCTCAACGCGAGCGTATTACTTTGGTGTTCGTCATTTGATCTCGCCTTCACCTACTGGAATACCCATTCGGATCGTCTGTATTTCAGACACACATAACCATCACCTTGAGCTTCCTCCTCTTCCCGACGGCGACATTCTAATCCACTCGGGAGATCTCACGCTGTCGGGAACGCTCGATGAGCTTCGAGAAGCACTACGTTGGCTCGCAAAACAACCTCACAAACACAAAATCTTCATCGCAGGGAACCATGACAAAATTCTTGACGACACCCCACAGCCTTCGCATGCTCCTCTCCCAATTCCTTCGCTCGTTTACCTCAACGAATCCTCGCTAACGATCACCATCCGATCACGGACGTTGCGCATCTATGGAAGCCCCTTGACTCCAAAACACGGCTCTTGGCCCTTCCAGTACGATCGCACCGCTCTCGATGGGGGACGTTGGGCGCAGATTCCCATCAACACTGATATACTCGTCACTCACGGCCCTCCAGCTCACCACGCGACGACGGAGGTCGTGGTTGCGAGGATTGTTAGAGGCTCTGTGGAGGGTGAGGCCCCGCTTACATGTCTTCGGGCACATTCACGCTGCGAGAGGCATTGAAAGTGTTTCGTGGTCGAAGGCGCAACGGACCTATGAGAAGATATGTAGGGGCGATGAGGGGTGGTGGGCACTATTAGCAGTTATTTGGGAGGGAATTTCGATTAGGCTCTGGCGGGACATCGCGCAGACGACGATCGTGAATGCGGCGTGCGTTGGTGGGTTTAGGGATGAGAAGAGATTGGGTGCGAGTGTGGTCGATATCTAACATTTGAGACCTATTGCTGAAATCGAGTAAGAATTCAATATTGAACATTTAACACTGTTTAGCGCTGACGCGCTCTGTATTTACATGATGATGTGCAGGCAGTGGACATTCCTGCTGTAACAGGGCTAACATCACCCGGAACTTGCTAAAATCAAACGAATGCCAAATGTGTCATGTTCTCTCTCACAATCCACCTCGCGCTTGAAGAGCACTGATACGTTCTTATCCTACATTCCTACCACCTTATCTGTGCTCTCCAGGCTAACGACCGCGGTCTATCTTTTCGAGGAAACGCTCGGAAGCAAATCTATCTGAGAGTCGAGTCGAAGTCGGTAAGTCAATTATTGTGTCAGCAGCGAAGACCATTACTTAATATTCCCGATAGATGATACACAACCCAATCCAAGCGGCCACAATGAGCTCTCACTGCTAGGCTCTGCATAATATGGTCATACCACTAGTTCAGAAGGCCGTCCAAAGGCCAAAGGTCGATTGTTTCTCGTTACTAAAGCCCATTGTCGCTGCTAATCTACACAAGGTTCCGCTAGAGCGCGAAGCGGAGGACCTTCTCGCGCTACAGAAATATATAAGAAAGATTATTTCCGATCGATCTCATTCGGAGAGCACTCAAAGAGCTATAACTAGAACGGTCGAATTCGAAGGTATGTGTTTTTCTGATTGTGATTGACAACAGTCTTCCTGATTTATTCCGGGACAGAGGAAGTGCCAAATCTGAAGTCTTCGATATTTTTAATTGGGCAAGCGGCTACCCGACGAGTACCTCAGTACTCATTCCGTCTAGTCCTCATGCTTATATGAAACGCTCTGACGAATCCAGGTTACACGAACACACGTTGAGCCTATAACACTTACACACCTAGGCCTGCATCTACCTGTTTTAGTTCTCCACGCAACACCGTCGACTAGCCATTTCAACCTGAAATACTCTCCTGTCGGCGACTACTTTTCCAGTGTCCAGATTCTTCCCCATACGCTGAATCCCATATTTCACTACGACTACAACCTCTTGGATAGCAAAGTATTCAACGGAGATGACCCAAATATGCTATATTATTGTCTTAGCTTTGCGGTATTGAACTGCAGAGTAGATGAGTCACTCATCCTCGTTCCAGCAGAGTGCCTCGCGGTTGCGCTCAGGGGTACTCGAGGAGCTATTACACCTCCGGGAGTGAAATCAAAAGTACCAACAAAGGACCCCATTATTATCCAACTAATGACCAGAACCTATGATCCAAGGAGGTACTACGCTGTGAATCGGGAAGACTTAGCTCGCCACGGAATGCAGTTCCTCCATATCTACATGTAGCTACATGTATATTTATAAGCTCTGCAGTCCGAAATCCCTCCGTTTACTGTCAATGACCAACTATTCTCCGCGTTCTGTGGCGAAAGTATTGAATAGGGCGACCTGATATCGACTTCTAACGTACTTTGCCATCAGAAGATGGCCGTAAATCGACGGCTCTAATCATCTTCAACCTCTCAAATAGTTATTCTGAATGCTGGAAGGGTCGATAAATACTCCTAATTCTCTTGGCAAGCGATTTAATATTGGCGCGCGTTAGTGAGCTGATCGATGGATTTTTCGCACGCTCTAAGTATGTACTGTACATACATGCATGCCCGAGGCTGCCCGAGGCGATGACATTCCTTTACCTTATGGTATAATTTACGGGCCCATGCTAATATTCCTGTCTCTTCGCTTCAGGGATCGCAAATCTCACTTAAAATACTGGGATTTTGAATGCAGGCTCGCCAAACCTGTAAAGACTGTTCGAAATGCAAATTCGTTGAGCGCTAAATTGCTAGATTACACGATACTCATATCCCTAATTTCTATTATAGTAAATGCACGTTAGTCAGAAATATTTTTAAACTTCTAATTCTCTTTCTGGACCTAGGCGGATTCAAGACTTGGAAAGAGTACTTTTACCTTTCCGTACATACCCATGTCGGTAAGCGCCAAGGCCAACTATTAGAGCAATTCTATGTCTAAATGATTTATTTTAAGGTTCTATCGTTGATTGCCTACTGTATTCCGCATTTCATGGAAATCGTCCACGTGCTAACACCGCGGTTAGCTAAATTACACGAGTCTCCTGCAGTTCAACGCGTGTGCAAGTTCGAAATATCGTGAATAACTTCCCTCATGGCGAGCCGTCTGTCTGTCTGGAGACAGCGGTATGGTTCGGAACACAGAGGAAGTACTTTTCCATTGTCGTCGAGGGGTATGAGTGTGGCTACATTTGTCAACCAGAAATAGACCGCAGATTTTGGAAAGAGGAACATATCCCTATTAAAGTTGACAAAGAGTAGGAAACGTATAAAAGGAGGGGTTTATATCGTAATCACTCAGAATCAATCATTCTACTGGTTCTTCCTTCGTAAAACTCCATCAACATGTACGCTAAGCTCACCCACCTCTTCGCAATTGCGTCTGTCGCCCTTGCAGGCGTCAAGGCTGCTCCCGCTGCGATCAATGTAAGAAATATACTCCTCTCATGGAAATACGTCAGATGCTAACCAGAAAATATAGACCAGCGAACTTGAGGCGAGGCTGAGCAAGTAGATGGCCATCTCTTCGTTTGCACGCGACATTAACTTCACCGGCGTCTGCGCAACGTCGCCTTCAACATCGGAAACTGCATCAATTTCGCCTCTCCGTTCCAGGACTCCATCTCTAGTTTTGGACTGATTCTGGGTTCCTCTGCATCACCTACACGTAAGTATTAAATTTCTTTTGGGTCCACAACTTAGACTGGGGTCCTAACGTGTCCCCTCATTTAATTTTTAGGGACGCCAACTGCCGTGGATCCACCTACCAGGCGGTCTCCCCTGGATTCACCAGTCTCCCGAAGGGCATCAACGACGAGATCACTTCGTTCCAGTGCTTCCATTCTTAGAGCAGAATGAGCACACCGTAGACACTAAGCCTCTTGTGTAACAATGTTTCGCGATTCCGATATGACATGGCCATTGTCTGTATGTTTTCTGAGTGATATAAGCGGAAAGATTCAGATTCAAGCATAGCGCGGGAAGGCAAAGCTCGTGCATTAAACAGCGTAAAGCATCGATGTTGTTCTCATTAAACAGACTCTGGGAGTACCTTATGGAACGGAACAATAAGGATGGGTATCTTTAGGGACAAGAGGCAGCGAAGTGGCGGGATGCGACCGAGAAGCAAGCGAAGCGGCGAGTGGAGAAGGTCGGGTGCGGCTAAGAGGGATGGCAAGACGAGGCTGGGATGGAGGAACACGTATGGATAGGCAGGGCGGAACGAAGAGGGACGACACATACGCAGATAGAGCGAAATCATGACTCGGTGCACGGACAAGGGGTGGTGCGGGACAATTGACGTGTTCATGAGCCATGGACGAGCGCCAAATGCACCTCGATACACCGCTTTAGCACCAATGACCTACGTGCGGCCCACGCATTATCAGCACATAGAAATAGCATGCAGATGCATCGCTCCATATTCAAATAATGACGGTAAAACTACCAGATCCATACCAGGACGTTTTCTAACGTTCTAAGTTTAGACGCCCGTGCAATGGCTACCGCTTCACGTTTTTATATCCCTGATTCCCTTCTTACTACTGTACATTATCCTCGTCAATCCGTTTTTCAAAGCCTCGAATGTCAATCGAGCTAACTTCAGACTCTTGCGAATGCTCAGACTAATAATTCGAGATTTGTACATAATATTTATCCGACATTGGCTCGGCTGAAAATCCTACGTGCGAAAGACCACCACTGACAGCACGTGCTTTGCGGAGAAATTGCTGATGCTGATGGGGCACGGAGAAGAGATGCCCAAATACGATATGTAATTGATGCACTCTACATGGTCTATTTTTTCAGGTCCAGTTCCTTATTCTCTCGTTTCATGAATCATCTATCTCTTCTCATCGATGCGGCTTATATGTACCAGCAACCAGTGAGAACTCATTGTTGTGGAAAAGAATTGTCCGTGTGTAAATACTAGGGAAGCGTCGTCTTCGACGACAGAAACCTTGCTTGGAGGATAGAAGAGACTGTTATTTCATAGATGAATAAAGGAAGTAAGTACAGAGGACAGGCAAGAGGCATTTCGTACGCATACAATCAAAAGAAAGATAGTATGTACAAGGTAACCAGAGATTGGAATCTGGCATATATAAACACGAAAACAATCTTATGTACATAGCGACAATGAAAATTGGAAAGATAGATGAAAAGCATAGATGTCATTGGATGCATGTTTTGCTGCAATAGACCAGTGGTGGAGAGTGAATATGATACGGACAGTCGCACCTTCAAGGTTTTTGCGGTATTTATCAAATCGCCATGCAAGTTGTATGCGGGAACGGGTATGACGCGGTGGGTTAAGATCGTTGATTGCAGAGCCTCCTTCGCAGCGTCGTGTTGAGCAGGTCAATTTTCAATGGCGAATTCGGAAGAGTTTTCTGTTTTGCGCCACGCATATATGAGGAATAATTAATAGATACAATTGATTCTTAATCACCTTTAGATTCTGACGCTGTTTCAGACCCAGCGTGCTCAGCGGTCAACGGATGGTCATTCTTGAGAGGCTTCAAGTAAATGAAGGGACATTCAGATTAGTATAAGTGGCAAAGAGGCTGAAAAGTGGGGACTTACTTCGAACAGCACATGTCGAGACTCAAAATTTTAACTTTTCGACACCTCCAAGTCCATGGACGATGAAGCCAGACATCCTTTTGAAAGAGGGAGTGCAGACTTGGTTGAACAGATCGCGCAGATTTTTGAGGACGTAGCCAAAATCTGCTTTAAAAACTGGGTGGGTTGGAGCAATGCCGGTGCACGACAGTTTTATATCGGCGAAATCGCGACAGGCTTTTGTAGGTCCTCGCCAAAGACCGCAGGATATGAGCTAATATTCCTCAGGAAGGAACACAATACGATTGTTGAGGGACTTCGACGATCGCGGATTGTTCAAAGCAGCACACGGTCGCTGGGAGATTTTCGGCAAACGCCGGTACCATACCCACGCAATTATGACCACGGAAAGATACCTTGCAAGCAAGGTAATGTGGTAAAAAGGCAAAATTGAGGCAAATTGTACCTATGTATCAGTACGACCTGAATTCCGCAGTCACCGACTGTCGGGACTGTGGGAGCCACAGCGAATCGATCAGTACGTTTCCTCCAAAGTTGGAAAACGATTTTTGGGAAGGCGCCAAAGCTCAACAAATGCAAATACGAGTGTCGCCTGTGAATTCCGGAGTACGGGATAATATGCCAGTGGTTGTCTAGGCTCTTGTAACGGTGAGCGGCGCGCAGCTATGCTACTGTACTCTACCGACAGCACGGATTAGAGAACAATCAATCAGCGATGTTGCGCACAGCGAGAGGTCCCAATAGGTGGCGGCCTTGCGTAAGTGAGCATATATTTGAGTGACATTTTCCGCAGCTCTTTGGCGTCTGGTAGCCATGTCCGAATAGTGCAACTGCGCATGCGCGCATCGCCACCAGTTTCCAAATTTAGATGACTGCTGCGCCGCATCCTTATACCATTCTGAACTGAAGAAACTGAATACGGCTTCGATAAATTATTACTACGTTTTATATGAGTAAGCAGTTGACTCGTGCAGCGCTACGGAAGGCTCACATGTAAGTTCCTACAGTCAACCCTTGCAGAAGAACTCGAATAATTTCTGTACATGTGTTGAAGCGTATGAAGGTCGATTGAGCAGTTTAACGTGTAACATGGACACAATGTATAATTATCAAATTTATTCGAGTAAGAAAGAACTTGTTCAGTAATCAGAAGTAACTTCTAAGTAATCAGATATGGAAGCCAGGTACGTATTCGAAGATTGCACCATAAACAGGCTACGCGCTTGATAGGATTGTGCACCCTAACAGTGCACGCGACTTATTGAGCTGAACGGCGCTGTCTGTTGACCAAAACTTTGCTTACATGATTTCAGAGCGCCATATTGCCTCAATATGCGATCGTTGGGGTTGGGGCGGATGTGGGCGAAGAACTGGCGGTGATACTCGCACTTTCACTGATGGCGCGGTAGGATAAGCGAAGAACATGGCCGACTGCAAGTGCTACTCACGTCCAAACCATCGTAGAGGTCTTATCGACGAGGAAAGGCGACTTGTTGATGATAGTATGGAAAATCTTGGTAGCAGTATGAACAGGGAAATCCCTGCGGTCAGGCTGAAGAAAAATCAGTGCAATGAAACGAATATGCAAGACAAGAAGCACTTACTGGGTTCGCCGCCAAAACAGCGACGATTTGAATGACGGCAAAAACGATGGTCTTCAACTGCATGATAGGAATTGGAGAAAGGAGCAGTATGCGACTTGAGGATTTGGTCATCGTTTATAACCTTTGCGCTCCATCCCGAATCGGAATAGGTAAAAATATGCCTCAAGTCTAATGCAGTAATACCGTGTTAGTGCGCGATTTCGGACGAATAAAGGCACCGCCGACCATGAAACCTGTGTATGTAATGCGTTCTTTTTTACAAGATCTGCCGAGATTGTGAAGATGAGGGGAAGGAAAGTCCTTGACACCGCATGCGCGCGCATCAACGGGTCATCGGAAACAATCAAAATTGCTTCTTTGGACCAATATGTTGCGCACGGTGTATGTCATCCTGAGGCATTTGTCGTTCTCACAAGTCGTTCAGAACCGCGGAGACCAAACATTTCCATTCGGTCGCAGAATAAACGGCAGGATAAAAATCATGTAGTACCGTAATGATCCATCACATCCCCAGCGATAGAAGTTTATAAAGAGAGGCGCGAAGAGAACCAGAACCCCAAACCCACTCTGTTATTGGTCTTTTAAATTATGCGCTCTCTCTCAGCAATTGTCGCTCTCTCAGTTGTCGCGGTGACCTACGGCGCGATAGGACCTACCACCAACCTTTATATCGCAAACAAATTTCTCCTCCCAGACGGCTTCAACCGGTCGTAGGTTTTTCAAAAAAAAAAAAGCAAGCGTGTCATCTGATAACCCATCTTCTTTCTAGCACTGTTTTAGCTGGTCCGACTGCAGACAACATAACCTTCCCTGGCCCACTTATCACGGGCTTCAAGGTGTGTATTTTCCTTCGCGTTATTGTCTAGTAGAATCTGATCATCGAATTCGACTTCAGGGAGATACATTTAGCTTGAATGTCGTCGACCAGCTCACCGATACTACCATGTTAACGAGCACAAGTATTGTACGCATACGTTCGTCTTTCGAGTAATATTACAATTACTGACACGAATTCCGCTGGCTGAACGCAGCATTGGCATGGTATGTTCCAGGAGGGTAGCACCTGGGCAGACGGTCCTGTAGGCGTCAATCAATGCCCCATCGCTTCGGGTCACTCGTTCTTGTACCAGTTTAGCGTCCCAGATCAGGCGGGGACATTCTGGTATCACTCTCATCATTGTGAATTTTTTCTTTCTATTCGTCGACTCAGTTCTCACTGGTCAATCTTACCGCTAGCGACACAATATTGCGATGGTCTGCGAGGCCCATTGGTGGTCTACGACAATGATGATCCCCACAAAAGCGAGTGAGTACTTATGCCGAGACTAGAACGACCTTTGTCTAATTTTTTTTTCGTTTCTAAGATACGATTTTGATGATGGTTGGCGCTTCTAGAATCGACTTTAGATCTGGACGCTAATGACTCGCTTTCTTCCTTCCTCACAGACACCACTGTTATCACGTTGGCGGACTGGTATGGGATATTCTTTGGCTATATATCGTTTGGAAATTGACGCTCTTCAAAAACGTAGGTACCACACTGTTGCTCCTTCTGCAGGACTTGTGCCGACGCCGGACGCTACCCTGATCAACGGTGTTGGCCGATATGCTGGCGGACCGACGGTAGCGCTCACTGTCATCACAGTTCTTCCGAACAAACGCTATCGGTTCCGTCTGGTCTCCATGTCATGCGACCCCAACTTCACCTTCTCTATTGACGGACACTCTTTTGTGAGCTCTCATTTTTCATGTGATGTTTGCGCATTCTAAAAAAGAAAATTTATCAGACTATCATCGAGGCTGACGGTGTCAACACCCAACCTGTCGTTGTCGACTCCGTCCAGATTTTTGCCGGTCAGCGTTATTCGTTTGTGCTGAACACTACGCAGACTGTCGACAACTACTGGATTCGTGCGCTCCCCAACGTCGGTACTCAAGGCTTCGATGGAGGTGTCAACTCCGCAATCTTACGCTACTTTGGTGCAGATGACGTTGATCCTGTAACCACCTCCACCGCTTCCAACCTGCTGCTTGAGACCGACCTCCATCCCCTGACGAACGCTGCTGCGCCAGGAGTGGCCACCCCCGGCGCCGCCGATGTCAATCTCAATATGGACATCCAATTCAGCCTCACCGATTTGGACTTCACAGTCAACGGCGTCACCTTTGTCCCACCCTCTGTACCCGTTCTTCTGCAAATCATGAGTGGTGCGATGACGGCAACAGATCTTCTCCCGACTGGCTCCGTCTATGTCTTACCACCTAACAAAGTTATTGAAATATCTCTGCCGGGAGGATCTGTCGGTAGTCCTGTAAGCCTGTCTTTTCTATTTTTCCATGCTTCTCGTGCTAATAAAACGACGTCAGCATCCTATCCACTTGCACGGCGTGAGTACAGATTCAGTTTTCAAATGATGCTTTTATTGACCTGTTCCAGCATACCTTCTCGGTCGTCCGAAGCGCTGGAAGCGACGTCTATAACTACGTAGACCCTGTCCAGCGCGATGTTGTCAGCATTGGTGTCGCTGGCGATAACACAACGATTCGATTCACGACCGACAACTCCGGCCCATGGATCATGCATTGGTTCGTCTTTCATTAATTTTCGTTCAATAATCTATTTATTTCCTATTCATAGCCATATCGATTGGCATCTTGATATGTAAGTTTGCTTACCGTCTTTGAAAAAGCGAGTTTTTGATGATTTTCACTTAGTGGTCTCGCTGTTGTCTTCGCTGAGGACGTCGCTACCATAGCTACGTCGACTCCTTCCAGTAGGTGCTGTTTTCGCTTGCCGTTCTAGATTCCAACGAAGTTGCAGCGGCCTGGGATGACCTTTGCCCCACATACGATGCTCTGCCCGCACAAACGTTCTAAGAGTTGGAGTAATATGAATGTTAGGTGAAGTTTGGTACGCAGTTCCCAGGTTTTTTTTTTCGAATGGTCAATACTTACTTATTTCTTCTGTGGCTTGTGGTGTAGCTAGTGCAGAAATTGCACTGGCGTTTTTAGATATCTAATGGACCAAGTCATTATTCCCTAGTAATTTCAGTCGCGGTACTTTATTACTTTTGAACAGTCTTTCCATTTATCTTTATATTAATATTGAGTTTGATTGCGGCTGCTTGTGATGGTCGACGGACGCCGCTGCAAGTCGACGTAGCCTATCGACGTTGAGGCCTCAGGCCTCAATTTGAGCGCTGGAGCGCTGGAGGCTTGGGAGGAGATGAGATTATTGCAAGGCGAGCGGAAGATGAATTCAATTTTGCCGGCCCGAAAAATAAAATCGGAGACAGCCGGGTCAACCCCTTCCTCCAACTTTCTGCCTCTCCCTCCAACGTCCGCGACAACGTCGATGAATCTCCTTTTCTCTCTGATTCTCGTTACAGAAGCACGATGACTCCCCACCCCGTCGTTGTGTTAGTTCAGAATCTGTGGGCTGGGTGCCGGCGGCGCGCCTCAACGGGCTTCTGACAAAGGACTAAACCTGGACGTCCTGGACCCTTGAGCATTCTCAAGAAGAGCCCAAAATTGGCTTTACGCATTCAAAGATAAGTTTTGAACTTGGAAGTCGAAAGGTCAGGCCTCAAGGCCTCAGGCCCAGGTTTCGGTACGTATCTATCGAGATGGCCTTCGCCCGCGTCTTTTTGACCATGTTCTACGAAACAGCTAGCGATCCATGCATGCGTCACAACCTACCTCTGATTATCAGTATCCTTTCGTGTTTCCCTCCCGCTATTAGTATGAAGCGATAGTCTATTGCCGCTGCTTTACCGGCTCCGCGCTCTCTCTTTCCCATTCAAGCCCACGGTCCATCCATCCTTCTCACCTTCTCAAGCGTCCGAGCTGGACCTAATCGACAAGAAACAATCTGCTGTTTCGTCACCGCCTCGCACGGAATTTGAAGCTCAAGGGCGCACGGTCCATGTCTCATACAGTGACGCTAGTCGTTCAATTTGGATTCTACGTGTCTCAGTGGTTCTAGGTTATGACAAGGCAACGAGGAAGGTATTGAGGTCCACCTCGGGTAGTCGGTTCATCTTGGCATGCGTTTAGGTATGTTAACAGTTTGAATTTGTGATTTTTTTTTTTTGATCTGACGTCGTTTTCTTTCCTTTCTTGTCGTGTCCTCGATGTATCAGGGTCTATTCGGTGCTTGCGTTTGCTTCCTTTGTGGTGCCTTCATCTACCCTGTGATACTTATTTTCTCTAAGACTTTAGCTCCCCGCATCAGCTTTTCCGCTATCGGCATGTTGAAGATCACCCTCGTCCCTCGGATTCTGAGCACCATTGCCTCATGGGCGCGACAGCATCGATGATCCTTGGTCTAAATTTCCATGGCGCCGGATGGAGTGCCTCTCAAACGCACTTTTGCGAACTCAAGGCTGGGTCGAGACTACGTTCTGCCGCCTCGTCAAGTTAAAATATTTTGCCAGGATGGTTATTAAGATGTTGCGCTTCGCTTTGATCTGTTCTTAGCGATTGTATGGGCTCTGACTGACGTGATGAATCAGTTTGCCTGATTCCTTTCTGAGTGCTGAGCGGCAGGACGTTTGACGTTTGGTGCCGAGATCTTGTATGCGGTGATTGGATAGTGTCGCATTTGGTCTTCGTGCCGCTGCAGGGACCTCACAATTTCAATTGGACAGTCGGAATGGTTTGGACCCAACACGTTTCGTGTAGCCCAGGCCATATCTTATTTGAATGCTCTTTGTCTAGGACGCCGTGAGCGCCCGATGCTGGTTTTTCTTCTGGCACTTCGGGGGTTCCAACGTACAGACGGCATGTATATATTGGGTGACTTCCCGTCGCGTTTAGAAACATAGACCTAGTTTCTAGCTTGTACCTGTCGGAGTTGAAATTAATTTAGAAATAGGTTTACAGACCGCAAATGGGGTCAGTCAGCCATGCATAGATAAGATTTAATTAGATATCCTTTCTGTTAAGCATTCACCTCGTATTTCATGCCCAGCTGCGAAGATGAAGCAATTTTGCGGGCTTTGCTGCTCGAAGATGATGAATACGATGCTGAAGACAAGCCGAGGAACAGAAATTGCCTTAGCACTCGACGCCGCGCTGCTCTATGGCGCTAAGAACCACGCCGCTTACGTTCTGAGAGGCGCCGCGTGCGCCGGTTTTGCCTCCTACGAAGAGTTCTCCTTTTTTCTATTCGGTTGATAACACCCAGCGCACTACGCGCAGGGAGTGGAGGAGAGGGAGAGTCGGTAAACGCGCTGCGGCCGACATGCAAGCCGGATGCCAAGATCAATTAGTTATCCAAATGAAGGTATAACGCCGAACTAGAAAGTAGTTTAGAACTAGAGAGGGGGTCAAGAGCCCTCCTCCAGATTAAAGTTTAGAAATGGGTGAAGATGAATGGACGTTCCCTTTTTGGACGTCGGCATGCCCGCCGAGCTCGGTTAACTAGGTTTAGAAAGTAGGTCTGCGTTTCTAAACGCGACGGGAAGTCACCCATTAGTCCTGTAGCTTGATCTGTAGTCAACGGTACAGAATTGGCTACAAAAATCATTCGCAGATAAACTGCAGAAATGATTTGTAGAAGATCCAATATGGTTGCTATAAATGAGGCTATGAAATGCTTCAAAATATTTTCTACAGATCCCTTTCATAGAAAGATCAATAGATGTCATATTGGACATTCTATAGATTATGGTCATATATTATCTATGAAAGGTTTCTACACGTAGTTCTGTAGGTAACCTATAGACCAGCCTTATGGGAATGTGTATAGGTGCCGTCTGTATCTATTGTTTCGCGCCAAACAATAGATACAGACGGCACCTATACACATTCCCATAGGTAATTCCATAGTTAACATATGGGACTTTCTATAGATCATGCCCATAGATATTCTATAGAGGTTTTTTACACTTCGGGGGTTCCAACGTACAGATGGCATGTATATATTAGTCCTGTAGCTTGACCTGTAGTCAGTGTACAGAATTGGCTACAAAAATCATTCGCAGATTAACTGCAGAAATAATTTGTAGAAGATACAATATATTAACTACAAATGAGGCTACCAAAGGCTTCAATATGTTCTCTACAAATCCTATTAATAGAAAGATCGATAGATAATGTACCGGACAACATGTAAAAAACCTCTATAGAATATCTATGGGCATGATCTATAGAAAGTCCCATATGTTAACTAATTCCCATAAGGCTGATCTATAGGTTACCTACAGAACTACGTGTAGAAACATTTTGTAGATAATGTATGACCATAATCTATTGAATGTCCAATATGTCATCTATTGATCTTTCTATGAAAGGGATCTGGGGAAAATATTTTGAAGCATTTCATAGCCTCATTTATAGCAACCATATTGGATCTTCTACAAATCATTTCTGCAGTTAATCTGCAAATGATTTTTGTAGCCAATTCTGTACACTGACTACAGGTCAAGCCATAGGACTAATATATACATGCCGTCTGTACGTTGGAACCCCCGAAGTGTTACATGTTGTCCGGTACATTATCTATTGATCTTTCTATTAATAGGATTTGTAGAGAACATATTGAAGCCTTTGGTAGCCTCATTTGTAGTAAATATATTGTATCTTCTACAAATTATTTCTGCAGTTAATCTGCGAATAATTTTTGTAGCCAATTCTGTACACTGACTACAGATCAAGCTACAGGATTAATATATACATGCCGTCTGTACGTTGGAACCCCCGAAGTGTGGCATGGAGAGCTGGGGTTGGGGCGTAATATGGCTCCCGTTATGTCTCAGAGATGATTTCTGAAGTGCTGAACACTGGTACGAATGACCTTGAGATGCAAACGTGGCCAATCGATAGGGAACGCTGGCACTAGTTCTAGGTCTACGCTGCACGTTGGCTGTCGCTTATTTAAAATACGACTACAATTCAAAGGAGAGGACGAGCGGACGATAGTGTGGCCTCGTGTATTCGCTTTGCGCTTGAAAGCATTGTTGGCTTGTGTTTGAGCTCGCTGCTGGTCAGAGCGAACATCCACTCTTGGCAAGATGTGGCCCTTTCATCGTAATGGTCCACCAGCTGTGGCACGATTCTACGCTTGCGCGGTATTAATGTATCACCTTTTGATTCATATTCGGCGGCATGGCCGTGTAGTCTAGGCAAATGTGTTCTCTATACGAATTTCCTCAATCTCTGAGCCGCTCTCGGCAAAAATTCGTGCAACTTCGCAGCCTGCAGGTATGCGCTATGTATATGAATTTCTAATGACTACCGTGTTGCATCCATGATCCGAGGGGTTTCTAAAAGCGCAATTGTAGACAGACAAGTCTCGTGGGTGAAGGGAGGAATCACTCCAAATCGTCCTTCCCTTTGTTCGGCGCCTATCGCTTTGTACGGCTACTTCATACGAGAAGCGCCTTATTGCTCGATTTGGAAGTCCGTCGGTGCTTATCGATTCACGTTGCTTTGCGCAAAGCAATGCATTTTCTGTGCCTCCGTGCCTCTGTGTCATGAACAAAGCCACCTTGGTCAGTGGCTCATGTACTGGGGTATAAAGACCTGCGCTGCAGGACGTAGGGAAAGCACCCAACGATATCCAACCCCCACAATCAACTCAACCAGCAGAAGAACGTACTCGTCCTGCTCAAATGCCTCACCGTAGCGGACCACGTCCGCTCTCACTGCTCCTACCGTCCATCCTGTGCGATGACTATCGCGTAACGGCTCTGAGCATACTCCATTCCCATGGTAAACATCCCCGGCAAGGGGAAAAGATTCTCGGGCAGAGATACGGGCCCTGAACTGGACTCAACTACCTCCTAGAGACATTCGTACGCCCGCGCATGAATAGCCACTCGATGCCAGGCACGTGCGCTGTCTTTCTTCTACTTCCCTTGGGCCTCTCAGTCTGATCATCATTCTCGCTAGCTTCTTCAATCCGGACAGCGCGTGCTAAGCCGCTCATCGACGCGCGGTACTCTGTCAAACCGCCATGTTACCGCACCAGTAGCCAAAGCAGGGTCAGGAGGCTGACACATTGTCACTGCGCAACACGCCTCTGTGGTTGGAGAAAGGTCCGCGTTTGGGGAATGCCCCCGCTACTTGTAGACCGTTGTCTGGGGGAAATTACGCCACGCCTTTCCTGCTTCATCAAAGGTGATCGAGGAGCTGAAGAGCGTCCCACCGTCCTGTCATCGCGTTCACACCAATCTGTCAGAGTGTGATGGAAGAACTGCAACCAACAGACCGAGTCTAGTAAGAGGTTTGCGGCGACCAAGAATGGAACGGATGATCAGAGAGCTCAGAGATGTGGAGCGTGCTGGAGGCCGCTCACTATTTTCCTATGGGCTTGGAGTGACCGTCGTATTGGGATGGGAGTTGTAGCTGTATACCCAACAACATCACTTTTCAAGCAAGATTGGAAGAACAAGAAACCCCGTTGGGCCATCGGTCTTAAACTCTATCGACTAGCTGTTACTATACCCGCCCCCAAGTCCTTCGAGCCTCTTCCATGTTCATCGACGGGAACGCTATTCCCGCGTCCCTCCCGATGTTGGCATGCATTCCATCATCTAAGCATGTAGGATAGAGTGAATTTGAGCGTAATATGGCGGTGTTTATTTGTTGTAGATTATCGTAGATGAGTTCGCTGAGAACTTGAATGAAATCATAGAGTTTTTTGATCAATCTTTGCGGCTTCCTGCGAGAAATAGTTTGAACGAACATCTGTGCTGTTCCACTATCTTCTACATTTTGTACTAATAGTGATATTGCTCGTACACGCGCGCCCATCGCGATAGACAGTAGTTCACAAGGTAAAGAGAGTCGAGGCAGGAGGGTTAAGCTAGCCTGATAAGAAGAGAAGCGGCATCGCGAGCGCTGGAGACGGGCACGTATGTAGAGACGGGTTACTACCTGTGTTCGAAATAGCAGTACTGTTAATGTAACGTGGGCATTCTAAACAGGCTTCCCAGCTTTGAGGCGCGTCGCCCATGCATGCGCAGAGCAAGGTGAATGAAAGTTAAGACAGACAAACGAGATCAAACAGAACATCCAATGCGGCCGGCCCTAAAATCGGGGACATTCGCGTAGCTTTTCACCAACTCTCCTCCTCCCCCTTCGACACGACGACTCTGAGCGTATCAACTTCGAGCTCATTACCATGCAACGATAGCTGGTCCACGCCGCTTCGGAAGCTTCCCTCCAATTCGCTTCTACCTACGCATTACGAACAGGGTTCGTTGTAGGCGTACACTCGTTCACGCATTCACGCCTTGGAGTCGGACTTGGGAGTCAGGAGAACGGGTTTCCGGTGGTATCTTTCTCGACTTCCTCCGTCTTCGCCATACCGACTACCTTCTATTCAAAGCAATCGACGATGTATGCGCATACACGCCTCGTAACACACCTTCTGCTCCAATTTAACGTCATGGACAGCCTCTGAATCTCCTGGCCTCCGCCTCTCTGCATTTCTTTCGTACCTCATGCGCTATGAACATCAATCTAAGCTCTACTGCTGCTGAAGATAGTATATCCGTTCGCCATGCGAATGTACCAAGGACACCCGCTCTCGCCCCTTCCTTCCTTCATGTTCAGCGAGACGACATCTGCTACGAGACTTCTACTCTGTCCCTCTCTATGTTACGATTCAGTGCTTATCCTATTCGTGCCGCTCAATGCTAGGCTGGATGCGCACTGACCATCCACCCATTTTCCGTGTCATGTGGTGATCATGATACCCGGCGTTCGGTTTGATTTGGATCCTACGTCTTGCGAGGCTCTCAGCGGGTTCTCAATTGGAACTCGGAACTTAGAAGGAAGAAGAGCGAGTGACAGAGGGGTGATCGGGAAGAGAGAGGAAGAAGAGTGATCAGGAAGAGAAAGCGTGGGCGCCGATGCCTGCCCCTGCCTTGCCTTGCTCTTGGTTACTATAGATATTCGACGTTCGAATTTTCTGATGGTCGAGTTTCAGTCTGGATCGTCTTCGGAATCGGACCTCTCCGTCCCTCCTCTTTCTGTCCACGCGTTAATGGGTTCATATCATTCGATTCTCTTCCCTCCCAGGGATGTGCGCCGGGCTAACTTCCATCAAGCATTAATCCGTGTCCTGCCCATCCCGTACGGTGCAATATGTGGCCAAATTGGAGGCGAGCACGGATCTAGTCTCGAAGGGAATCGGTCTCGGCGTTTGATTCGGAGGATACTTCTTGGAGAGAAGACAGGGGAAACGTTGAGGTGCGTATAATATGTTCGGTGATGATTTGTGGTATGGGTAGACTGGTGTTGACTCCATTTTACAGAATATATTGCAACCTTCCGTGTGAACATGGATTTTCGTGCTCGTTTCTGCCTCAGAGGTGTGGTTCCATCGTCTTCGTGCCATTGCCGATATCTGCTTCTGGAAATTCTCTATGCTCAGCGGGCTGGAGATCTCTACTGGGGAGCCGGAGAAACTTTCGCTAGCGCAGTCTGGCTAGGAAGAGATCACCTGCACCCACTCATCCCAGGAATTCTGACTGTCTTTATCATCATCGGGCCTCAAGGCGATGTGAAGCTTGTTCTAGATCACGTTCGTTCGGGATAAGTGGAGGCTCCTCTGTGCTGAAACCGACTGGTAGAGTCGTCGAGGTGGGCTGTGACTAATTGAGCTGGCTGGGTGAGAAGATTTGGCGCTCGGTGGTTGGAGAATGCTGACCTCCTCGTCCTGTTCGTGTTAGGCTCTCGATTCGACCGCATTTAGGAGGTTGAAAAGCGCATACACTGCGTAGAGCTTATAGCCTGGAGGTCATTACCTCCTTGGATCAAGTTGTTCGTTCGCACAAATATTCCCTTATTATAGGATAGATGTCAGTAGACCAGCTGTGGCCGTCTGAGATCTAGGTACCGCATCATCGCTGCTATCTTGCAGGAGAGTTATTCTCCGTCTATTTATTCAACATAGGGAAACCTTATGTACCTATGTAGTATGTTTTACGTGCCTTTTTGTTTTCCTTCCAGCTGATTGAACTCGGCGAGAGTTAGCGACGTTAACGGGTGCAATAAAGTATACGACCAAATTCAGGCAAACATTCAGATAACATCATTCACGATTGTCTTATCGTCTTTCCACCATCCACTACCGCCGAACGAGGCCATACACTTAGCAGTACTCGATTTAGTGAGTGTTGACTTATAAATTCGGACATAAATGCATTGATGAAGTGTCAGTTAATCACTGCAGAATAGAGACGTTCGAACATGGCGAATGCTTCGTCTTCCTTACCTGTTGAGGGTGGTTCCGGTGAGTCAGCGCCATATCAAAGAGTGGATATGCACAAAATTTCCTGAATCACGCAATATATTCCATATCGTCAGACATCCATGCTCGGATGTTGCTCACCGCCTTACAAGACGTAATCACTACTGTCGTTAAGGCGGTACTACCGGATGAAGCTGAGCGTAAGTAATTATTAAAAAATTCCCTACAACGAACTTCGGACATGGTTGTAATTGACATTGATTCTTGGTAGTTTTGGACAACGCTGTACTAGGCCCTGAAGCCGAAAACTTTCTAGCTGCGCTTCAAAAGTATATATCCTGCGCCATTCGGGATCGATCTCAGTCGCACATGCGCGAGAAGACAACAAGAATAGCTGATTTGGAAGGTATTTGCTACTCTCAAAATGGGAATGGCCATTTACTGAGACCAGATATATCTAGATCTCCCTTCGACAGGATCTCCGGATTCTACAACTGCCAATTCCACGGAAACGAAAACGAAAACGAAAACGAAAACGAAAATGGAAATGGAAATGGAAATGGCAATGGTGAGCATGCTTATTAATCCTAATTCACTTCATCTCTCTGCGAACTAAAGTCTGCGTACTAGGCCACCGAGGTCGTAAAAACGCATGATCTGACGATTGCCTCGAGTCCACACCCCCAAGGCGAGAAGAATTTTCCCGTTCGCAAGACAGGTACACTAACAATAAAACAGAAAATCCAGTAGTGAAGACCGATAGATCGCTGCAATTAGAGAAACGTTTGGCGGACCTGAGGGGCAAAGTTTTCAATGAGATGCCGATTCGTCTTCTCTGCTTCGAGAAACACGGGTCCAAACTCAACATTACACTTCTAGATCGACCCCACATTTACGCATCCCTCGCGCAAGAGCTCCTCGCAAATACCAACGCTTCCAACCTCTCGCAACAGGTACCATCGATCACGCAGTATGCCATTTTATCCCATACATGGCTCCGTACCGAACCCGGGGAGGTTACGTATGATGGCTGGCGCAAGGGCATTTTCGATCTAATGAATCCTGGATATGATAAACTTGTCAAATTCTGTGGAGTAGCTCTGGAGGACCACAACCTTATGCTCGGCTGGATGGATACAGTCTGTATCGACAAATCTAGCAGCTCTGAGCTTGATGAATCAATTCGTTCCATGTATAGATGGTACCAGAACGCCAAAGTCTGCATCACATATCTCGCAGAGACGGCATCCGTTTCCGAGATGGATAGCGACCCCTGGTTTACACGCGGGTGGACGCTACAGGAGCTTCTTGCACCATGGAGCTTGAAGTTTTATGGGCGGGATTGGAAACCCCTCGTCGAAGACTCTTCTTCAACGGACAAAATGGATTCCGATATTATATTCAACAAAAAATCCAATGGGCGACGACAATTACCAATAGCGAACTCATGTCCCCATCCTCCGCCTCTATTTCACGCAAAATGGAATGGGCCGCAAAACGTCAAGTGACGCGTGGCGAGGATAGTGCCTACTCCCTTATGGGAATTTTCGACATTAACATGTCAACTGCATATGGCGAAGGAGCGGAGCTCGCATTTATTCGACTCGTGAAGGAAATTCTCAGCAGTTCTAGGTCGGATCTGCTGGATCTTTTCAATTGGGGAGGATGGGCATCCAAGTCGCGTCCCTCATTTCTAATTCCAACCTCTCCTCAGCTGTACCTTCAACGCAAAGAAATCAAATATCCGCTCGCATTGATAGAACCTCTTACCCTAACGCATCTGGGATTGCGAGTTCCTGTCCTGATTTTGCCGGCAACAAGAGCGACACATACAAGAGCAGATTGGATGCCTATAGGCATATTCCATGCCACGGTATCACTAACCCTGAACATCACGGATAGGCCTGTTGATTTCTACAATGTCCTGGATGCTCGAGCCTTTCATCCGATATTACATGACTCTACCAGATATGCTTTTGCCGTCCTAAATTTCGGGGGAGACGAAACAACCATCATTCTACCCGAAAACTGCTTCGCAGTTGCATTTCATTATTCTGGGGATGTACTCCTATCACCCCTTACAGAAAATGAAATGATTTCGACTACCCACCCCATCACGTTTACTCTACAAAACAACGCCAAGAAATCGAACAGTGCTGAATTCCACTATCCTATCAAACGAGGTGATCTGAAGCGACATATGATGCAGTTGCTCACCATGTATTTTTAGAGAGGATGTGAGTAGGCACATATGCGAACGAGGAAGATGTCCTCAGACCTAATCAAGCGCAATTTTTGATTCTATTCTACAAAATAAATGTAGGGGTAAACTTCCCTCAATGTTACTATCTCGCCGTAGTTCTATCGACATTAAAATAAAGCCCAGAACAAATACAAGTCACAATTTTTTCCCGGAACGCGTAAAGCGACGCCCAAGATACGCTTGCTTCGAACTCAGCCACTGTGGCGCGCATACAAATACTCGAGTTGGTGGTGAGTTGAGGCCCTCGCTTTTCTCCCTTTGACTTGCTGTGCCACTAACCATCGGAGTAGCCGACGAACAAGCTCATAGTTTCAGAGACCCGCTATCATGGTCCGACTCACCTATCGTATCAAGAACATCTTCAAGTTCTTCACATCTCATGTCTCCAACGTAATGGGCACCAGATTGGCATCTGCAGTGGACATCCGGAAACGATCAAAAGCAAACAATTCCCGGCATCCATCTACACCATCTTCTATCACCGACTCGCATTTTTCTTCAAATGATAATGAAACGGATAGTGGCAGCGGAACAGCGAGTTCCGTCAATGAGCAGGTCATGGTACGCCCTTTCAGTGAAGCAAACGTCCACTCTGCTAATGTTGATTTTTCTTGCCAGAAGACTAGGCTCCTCGACAACGAGATTGAGAAGATCCAAGCAAAAAAAGATGAATACGTAAGTCACCTCTTCTAGCTGCATGAAGTTTGCCTAACGCTATTGTGTCCAGGATGTTCTCCAAAAATTTCGCAATGGCGGGTCCTCACACGTCCACCATATCATCCTAGAATCCCACTGTCCTTTCGCCGTCCCTCACATTGTCATCACTCTCGCCGAGGACGACGCCGCTCTCGATGAGATAGCAACAAACAACTGCGCGCTCCGGCCTGAAGAAAGCTCCTCACGACACCTCGCCGCACTGCCCTTATATAGGAATACGGGTCGATTGGCTACTCCCAAAGAACATTTCAGAACATTGATGGTTCGCATGAGTGAAAAGAGTCGAAGCCAACGTAGGCGGACGAGGCCTAACTACAACAAAGTTGGGACGTTCGACAACGTGGTATGTTTGAAATTGTTGCTTTAACGTGGATTGGTCACTTACACGCCTTGCTTGATATTAGCCGTTAGATAATAGGCAATGGGTAGCATTCGTTAACCACCTGTCGTGCCTCATGCAGTATAACTCGCAGAGAGAAATGGTAAGTATCATTTTCTCATTTCCCTTTTGTCTCGCTAATGTCGATTCTCGCTCCACAGAGTTACCAGGAGAGCAGGAAGGCGCATAAGTTTCGGACGCGCTATACGGACCCCAAATTCATCGAGTTCATCGGACGGAAAGACCCAGAGAATGTAAGTCTATCCTTATCTTCCTCGTCATAAGACCATTTCTAACTTTGCCCTCCTGCACCAGGAAATCTTCGCGAGTAGGTACTGCACCATCGACAGCATTATCATCGTTGATCTTGCTTCGCCTGCTAAGCTCGAATGCAAGACTGTGTCCCTAGCGCCCTCGGACACCCAGAATCTGAATTCGCTGATTGCGCCCCGCCTGCAAGAGGCATGGAAAACCTCGCACCCCAATGGCGGGTATAGATCTGCGAGTACGCCCTGCAGGTGCGTGCAGGGACCTCTGGCGCGAAGCCTCGGAATTGGATGTCCGTGTGAGGACGAGGCCTGAGGCCTGAGGATATGACTGACCTGACGAACAGTGTGGTTCAACATAGATACCCTGTTCTATAACGTCTGGCTTTACTTACATATTTTATTCGTTATCGTTTGTGCCCAGTTTGCCTTCAGCATAAGTCCACGCTCATCTGAAAGCGCTTTCACCGCGCATGCGCCTACAAATACGCTTTACGTCCTCGAACTCCCACCAAGCCCATGCGCGCCCACAAGCGACCGAAAAACATACCCTAAGCCCGTGAACAATGCTTCCAACCCCGGGCGCAGTGGTCTTGTGCACAGCAAAGCGCAAAGCGACGCTTGCCGCGCGGCTGTGCCCTGCCCCATATGGTACACGACAAAGGGCCTCGGGAGAATAAGTATACTTAGGGCCAGGGATCGATGCCTACGGATAATCGATAACAATCCAGGGACCCACCACCGACAAACAAAGCCTTTCACTGATCAGTGGCTTGCCAGGGTGACGACGGGCTTTGCGTATAAGTGGGCGAGCTGGTGTGCTTGGACCCTCGTTGAACCTTTCCTCCTTTCACCTTTGTTTGATTGCGCGCGACGCCTATTTGATTCGACTTTTAGACTCAGACGTCCTTATTCTTTGTCTCTTCTGTTCTACTATATACAAGGCAGCCAACACTCGACACCGCAAGCCTTCACCATCCCCTGGACCATAATACTCACACCCAAAACACAGAGATGCCAACCTACACGCGTCCATTCAGATTCTTCTACACCGGTACCATCACTGACCTGAAGAGCACCCTGAGGGTGTCGCCCATGCGCTCTGGGCCGTGGGAGAGGGTCATCCGTCAGTGGAGGGGGTGTTTGGACGGAATAAGGAAGTTGAACAAGAGGTTCGCGCGATTTAGGAGAGCCGCCTCCACGAAGGCCGCATCAGACAAGGGAAAAGATGAAGAAGAGACGAGAAAGGAGATGGTGGATGAGGAGACGAGTGAAAGCGAGGTCGATGATGCGTCATCGGTATGTTGATTTCTTTGATGATGTTGAAAGGGACGTTGATGTTGAGTGCTTTTTTTCTGTTAGGACACGGAGTGCGACGCGACAAGCATCGTCGTCGTAGATGCCGCCGAAGATATTAAGGTGAACTCCGTTCAGGACCCTGAGGAACCCGTACGTCTTCCGCCCCTCTATTTTCTTTCTGCATGATGTTGACATATGTACGCCGCCCACAGGACGTCCTCGACAAGTTCCGCAACGCTCCAACTCGTGGCTCACAATTTCACCAGATCTTCGAGTCCAGCTGCCCCTCAATTGTGCCACACATCGTCATTACCTCCCCCGAAGACGATGTGGAGGCGGACGCCGCATTCAAGGCGCGGTCCCCACAGCTGCTTAGCATGCTCACCGAGCAAGACCTGGGGTATCTCCTCCCGCTGATACCCTATGAGGCCTATAGCCTCATGCATGGCACATACAAGGCCATGGAGCCCGAACCTCAGGATGGGGGTGCGCATTGGGCAGACACGGACGCGGGCTCGGAGGAGGCATCTGAATCTGAGTACGAGGAGTTGGAAGGGGAAGATGAGATCGGTTGCGGCAAGCGTCCTGACCGCCCGGAGACGCCCTCTGATATGCAGGGTAGCGAGGGCGGATATCTGCCCTCCCTCATTGCTGACAAGAGCGATGAGTCGGATGAGGATGAGGATGGACCCCCGGATATCGCAACGGATCCGTGGTTCGTGAAGGAGATAGCAAGACAAGCGGCGTTGAAGGCGGCTGCCTGCTGAAGTGATTATCTTTATTTTCCCAACTCAAATTTTTCCTTTTTCTTTCGTGTTTCTTTGAAATGCGTTTTTTTCCGTTGTACTCTATTCTGTCATTTCACCATATTTATCCTTATTCTTTATTTATTTCGATCACTGTCTGCTTTTTCTTTTGTGATCTTCCCTATCTACCAAATTTGTAATTTCTATCATCAATATATGTTCTACAGATCAAATGGAAGCTACAGGGAAAGAGACAGTAGTGCTGCTCAATTCTTAGTTCAGAGTTCAGTTCGCGCATCACAGCCCCTATACTCTTCCCCAAATAGAAAGCGCCCCAAATATGGCAATCTGCCGAGCAGCATCAGCCGACGGCGAGTTATTGATTCAAATGCGCGTTGACGCGCTTGTTGGGCGCGTGCCTACGCTCTTTATTTGAGTGCGTATCCGGGCTACATGCGTCCACCCAGTCGTCTATAACCTGCCTAAAAATTACTGTATCACCACAAAAATTCATTGTATACTTGAAGTATTTTTTCGTCTGATTTTTGGGCGAATTCCTTGCTTCGTGCGGAATACACAAAGGCAAAAACGTTGCAAACGTTGTCTTGCATAACGTGAAGGAAATGTCCTTGACGCGTGCATCAGATTGATCTGAAAATTGTATCCTTGCCTTGGTAGAGGACATTGCGACGTACACGCCCATTCCTTCGTTTGTGTTTGCCATGAGTTGGCCGTGATTGTGTTGATGCTCAAGTGAAATATATGCGCACCATGTGTGACACACAAATATTTTTATGAGCGGGCATATCATTGCAAACACATTGTAATTATGTATCCGCTATAAATGTGACCATTTGTGCTGTACATACATTTTCATTTGTGCTGAGCTTGATGTTATCATGATTTGAGCACATTCGGTGGTACGCATCTGAACATTGCTGATATAATCTCCTCCCATGTCCGAATTCGGGTCGCGTTGGGCAGACGAGCGTCGAATGGGATTGCCTGTCTTGCTGCCACAGTGGGTATCCATTTTCTGCTCCCCCGTCGAAATTCGGGAGTAGCCTCTAAATATACGCCTTAAATTTGACGGTTAGCACGTAGCTAAAATAGTAAAACTACATTTTGTACCAGAGTACAGAGTTCAATAGTCCATGCTAATACGCCCTACTTGAGTGTCAAAGGGCTCAAGGTCAGGCCTCGGGAGGCTCGAGCTCAGCTCGACTCCGAGCGCTCACTGGCAAGACGCAACTTGCGTCTTGGGCGCAACGCGCAAAGTCCCATGCCGACCGGCTGTCGGACGCCGCTATGAGCTGTTTGGGGAAAGCGCGCCACATTTTCGAAGTCCGACATCAGGTCTTTTTAAACTCGCCCCATTTCCAACGAAGTTCAACTTCGAACTTCCATGAGTTCGCTAGCAACCACCTTCCCCCCCAGTGGCATGACATGCCCCGCCGCATTTTTGTGGCGACTCAGCGCTCACCATCTGTGTTATTCGTCGACTCACAAGCCCCATGTACCCTTAAACTATCCCGGTAAGACAATTGTGCTCTGGTTTCTGACTGTCACTGACTGTCAACAACCCCAGACGTTTCCGCCCATGAAGACCGCCTTTCGTTAGGTGGATCGTTGTTGATGATAGGTCAATGCAGGTTATGTGTAGTATCTCGTCCACTCGTCTCCCTACCCTACCGTCGTATAGTGGAGCAGTGGAGTAGCAGTAGAGTAGAAACTGTAGAATTATTTGCAATATTATTATTATTATTATCATTATTCATCTTGTGTCCAGAAGTGGAATGGTTAAGCTAAATTGAGATGCTATGCGCTGTAGAGTTTGAAGGGACTGTGTGCATACCTTGTCCAAGCCGTTCCGTCTGTGCAGCGTACTGCCAAGTCACAATGGGCGGCGTGCCTCCAGAACTCCCTCAGCACCCAAATTCTGCCTCAATGGTACAAGAAGGGGCGGGTACGTGACCAAGATCCTCTCTCCCGACTCCTCGCTGTGGCCGCTAGCGGTTACGAGGGCATGTTGACGCACAATGTGCAAAGCCGCAGACTGTTGCAAGTTGGGCGTTGCGGCTTGTCGCGACTTGTTGAATTGACTTTGGGAAGACGAGAGAGTGGAGTTAAGCGTTGGCGGGGAAGTTGCGCTTCAGGCAATCGAAGCGACGGTGTCGTGGAGACTCGTAGAGGAGGGAAGATTGCGTCAAGTCCTGCCGGTGCGCAATGTTTCCAAAACAAAGGCGCGCCGGCGGCGGGAGCTATTCTTAGAAATTTCCTATTATATTTAAAGTTCACGGCGGAAACTCAAAACTGCATTCGGAGCGACAGCGGAGCCTGGCAACGATATTTTCGGATGCACTATTATGTGTTGAATATATTGGGATGTTTATGCTGAACACAAACCCCCTCGTATGTGATGAACCCCGCTCAACAAATTTAGGAATTGTCATGATACGCACATGCTCAACATATACAAGCCCGAACATATGAAATACATATGTTCAGCGGCTGGGCGTGTAGTCGCTTTGGTGCTGCGCACGCGCCGCCATTTGGTGCGCATCAATGTTTTCCGGTTGTGGGAATGTTCGCATTTATCTGCCGGCTGCGTCCGATGCTCCTCCATCTTCCTCCGTTCTTATTTTCGTAGCCTGAAGCATGGTATTACGCACTGCTGAAGTTGTCACTCTCGAGTTATCCCTTGCTTACTTGCCCTTTTAGATATACTAGGGTCTACGCATAGACATGCCCTCACTGCCTTGGTTGAATTCCGGATTCCGGAGCACTTCTGCCAGCAGTATCTTCTGCGCGAAATCCTTCATCCATGCACTCAACAGGGCCCTTGCGTTGAATCCGCGCTGCCGCCACGTATCCATCAGGCTCCCGGTAGCGCATCGACAAGTCAACGCGCTCGTGTTCTCACGTATCCATAACACTCGTATCGTTTCCTCTTGAACGCTACTCTTCCAAGCCCTCGACGAGCATGGTGCGGTCCTGTGCACCTCATTTTCCCCGCATACCTCCTGACTCACCCACCCCAGCTACGTAAATATGCACTCACGTATGAGCTCTGATACCGCTCGGCGCTAGCTTCGCGTTCCTCGAGATGGAAGGAGGCTATTGAACCGTGTACCAGTCTCTAGGTGAGCAGATTACAGCTTCCCGATCTTGCTTACTTCTTCTGTTCTGATTTACTCTCTGACTATCAGCAAGCAACACAAATGGAAGTTATCTTTTCTGCGGCCGCGTCTCCGCTTCCCTTGTGCTGGGCCCCTCGTCGCATCGCCCCAGGTTTTGCTACTACGACGGTGTGACTCAATCAGCATTCCTCTTCATCAGCTCTTTAATGAAACCTCGATTAGATTCTAGATGCACTCGCTCATGCGCCCACCATAGCTGCTCCTCAAGCCTCGACTGAGAGCCTTGGGATCGGTGGGTTGGGATAGTAGGGAGTCGGCGTGTGGTAAACCAGCGAAGTGAAGCATCCATCCAAAAGCCTGGTCGGATCTCAGCATATATGCGTGCGCTATTTTCCCTGTCATCTCGCCCTGCCTCGCGTTCCTTGGAGATCGACACGACTGCAACTGCGCCGGGATTCATCTGTTCATCACGCTTCTCATGCGCTATGGAGTCGAATCGCGTTCCTGCTTTCCTGATTCGTTATTCCTTGGACCGTGACCTTGCCAGCATGCATGACTTCGGCTGTTGTCATCTCGCTGAATGTGGTTCGGAAGGAACATGGGGTGGATGCACACATATTTGCGGTTGTGCGTGAAGAATGCGGAGTGGAGAGCGTTCCGGAGGTTGGGTCGATGAGGGCTGTAGTCCAGTTCTCGAAATTTCTTACGGGAGTTGCTGCTATGAATGTGAGAGGTGTGACAGAAGGGTGGGAGGAAAAGGGATGATAGAAGACGTCGAGCATCGCATTTAGGTGAGTACTTTCATTTTGTGATTTGCGGTACGTGTGCTGATATTTTCTCTAGTTCTCTATTCGGCATTCTAAGGCTGGGTACCTATACGCTGGCTTTCCTGCTCGCCCACTCCCAGCGCTTTTCTATGCGGATCGACTCTCTTCTTTGAAGTTCTGCGCATTTACACTTCTCGATAGCGAGCTGCAGCTCTACTCAGTCCCCGTCCAGCACTTCCCGCTTTACCACCGCCGGCATCGACTGATATCTATCTTGCTCGCATGGCCTGGGATGGAGTTCTATGTCAACAGACAATATGTAATCCTTCGGGTAGCGTTCATATGGTCGCCTCGAGCTCACCTTTAAAGGCCGCACCTGGCGTCGAGTACCCGTTCAGGCGAGAGACGCTCCGAGCTTTTCTGCAGAAGATGCTGCTCGTGTTTCGTTGTCTTCGGTGTTATCTACGACGGGCCTGTGCGTGCACGCATGTATTTCCTGATGCGCAAGAAAGTGGAGCAGAGAGGGGTCTTCGAAGTTGTTACGACGAGTGATCTCGTACGAGGGTCGCTGTTGTGGACGTGAGAGGCATCACTTTGCTTTTTGAGCAAGTTCTCCTTCAGCTCGGTGATCGTGTGTTGGCTTTTCTGCTGGCCTACTCATAGGCTTCATGTGGACTGATTCGGCCGTATACCGAGCTTCTCCTTTCGCTCTGTCGTCCCGCATCCTATGGCCGACACCATTCTATTTCTCTTCAAAACGTTCATTGTTTCGCCATGCACCATGCTCGAAGAGTGGCGTCGGACGTCCATCCCGCGCAAATTGACAATGCATCAGTGTTGGCACCGACGGCGCCTGCAGTTACACCTCAGCGAAACCAGACCTTTGATTTTCAAAATTTCGCCTTTGACTTCACCCTCGTCCTACGCGTCTCAATTCACCAGCGCGACCATCAGTTTCTTTTTCTTCTCATTGCGCTCGCATGGACCGGGCGCTCGGTTTCTATCTATGCAGCAGGCCTTCCGCGCCTTTCTCTCTCTGGATAGGTTGCATATCCTTACCTTCAGCGCCGTGTCCGTTGAAATCCTTAGTGCAGCTTTTTTTTGGGGGGGGGCGAGGTGCTGCCCTTTTTCGCCGTTCTGTTCCTCGAGTGCGTAATGGGCGCTCGTGGGTAGAGGTCGTTGGTCTCCCCCTAGTTTGAAGATGAAGGTGGGAGGGATGACGCACGAGTGATGAGCTATGGTTGCGTTCCCAGATTGTCGTCCTGCTCTCGACATTCTGTAGGCGTTTTCCGTTGTACCCCCTTGTGATGTGCGATCTTTAGCACCTACGTGCATTTTGGGTCCATGAGCTACTAAAACAATCTGGATCTTGGGCTATATGCAACACCATTGGTCTCGTCGGTGCCCGATAAACGGATTATAATCATTATTAACCTACCATCGTTATCGAAACCACTCCTACTGCTTTTCGCCCGCCTGCGCCCGCCTGTGCCGCTGCGAGTTCGAATTCTACTTATCAGTCTCTTATGCATTGGCTCAGGTGTTTGTTTCCTTATGACGAATGTGAATATCTGAATCATCTCGGGTTGGTGGGAACCAGATGCGCGATGCGCGCTTCGAGACAGTGTAAGTGAATGCACCTGTGAGTTGAATCCGAACCTAAATTGATCATAACTGTCGTTTAATTATTTGGGGTAATACTACTCGAGTACAGTTTAAGGCTCTCAGTGAAAAATTACACCTCCCCGTAAACAACGGCGCAAGTCTATTACAACGACATGTCTCCAGCTACCACAGTCCGCACTGCTTGAATGAGATGGTCCGTCTGAGTCTGAGAGATTGACAGAGTGATCTGGTCTTCCGTGCAGTCATAATTGCATGATGTTTCCTGTTTTCTTGATCTCAATATCCGTCCTTGTATTCTATCGAGGAGTGGCATAATTTCTACCCACGCAATGGGCACACGAGGCCCATCCACCTCAAAACTACAATTTCTCCGGAGCATTGACAGCTCGCTGCATGCTAAGAGTAGGGAGTTGGTCTAGCTCTAACTCTGATGTAGCATTTCCCTTGCTTGAGCTGTACAATAGTCCTTCAGCCTCGTCATGTAGTAGCATTCAACTCCCGCAAACGAGCCGTACGACATAGGCGACATTGGCGGTTTAGAGAATACCGCGTCCGTGAATAGGTGGCGTGGTTGCATGGGGAGAGAAAAAACAGTCCAGTCTCGCTGGAGGGGTGTGCGGACTCGGCGCCTGGGGCTAGGCTGAGAGGGGTTGGGATACCATGGGAATGGAGTATGCGTAGGCGGCCGCGATGGGAGAGTCATGGTCGGACAACGCACTCGCATCGGAGGTCGGATAGGCGGGTTGGGTGGGAAGAGACATTGAGGAGGGTTGGTGAATTTCTGCGCTGTTGCGCGAGGTGTATAGATGGAGTGGCGTGGGTGAATCGGGTGAGTTGTGGTCTCTCACCCCCTGCGGTGAAGGTGTTTTATACCCTAAGACTTGGGCCACCGGGCCATTGGGCCCCTTTCATTTGTTTGCGACGCTGTGGCGTTGTCGAAGGTCTCCTTGGCGATCTTCCATTGGATTGAGTGCCACTATCTAGCCACCACCTAACTCGTAGTCAATGCGAATTGAGAAATTCGCATTGGTCATTTTTTCTAATTAATAAGCGCCGGTGGTGGGTTTCCGAAGTAATTAGGTTATGTTAGGCACTTGCTGGGTCAACTGTAGCGTAGCTATGCAAAGGACACTGTTTTACGATCGCAAAGAGGAGGCGGATTATCGATTTGGAAACATATAGACCTTTTTTGGAATTACAATCGATTGTCAGCACGTCGAGAGTATGCGAATGCATGAATGTTCAATGAGATTGAAAATATCAGAACATAAAATTAAGCTGGCTATATAACGGAACTGAAGTAAATCCTCGAACGTGCTCCATTTTAAATTCTCCGCAGTCAGCAACCCGGGCGTTGGAACTGTGCAGAGACACGATCTCTAGATAGATAAGTAAAGGGCACCACGCTGCTGAACGACGCATGACGATTCAGAATGTCGCAGTCCGGTACTTAAGACTGTGAGATTCATATTCGGAGGCATCTTGAATCGAATGGAACACACTGGCGCTTTGTGTGCCCTGAAGGCTGGAGTGACAGACCTTGGAACACAACGATCCTATGTATGCGTACAATTACGAAGGCGACGAGGAGCGACGCACAAGAACGAATCCAGATGAAGTGCGAGAGGAGTTTGAGTACACGGAAGGAAACGGCCTCTAACGACACGGCCGACACGATAGAGTGTGGAATGAGGGCAATATCCAGACGGAGCGCACCGCACAGTCAATAGCACCGAGATGACTGTAGGAATTTGCGACCAAGAGATCAGGCGAATACTAAATACTGAGCGCTGAGCAGTGAGCCTTAAGCGTTAGGAAAGAATACGGAGTGAACTTGGATTCGGATTCGAGACCGGGGGGAGGCCAGGCTCTAGCGAGAGTCGGAGGAAGGAGCCAAACAGTATCGGACACACTCGAGGAGTATGTCCGTGTGAAGGACCTTTGGAACGCGAGAGGTTGAGAGTAGATGCAAGAGACGGACTGGAGTGAGGGCGTGGATATAGGTACGAGGCTCGAGTGCAGGAGGGAGCGTGCAGTATGGCGTATGTCCGGACTCCGGAGCACCTGGAAGTCGTGTGCGGTGAGCCAGAGACGTGTACGAGAGGTGGGATGGTTAGATAAGGAGGGACGCGCGCGGAAGAGACGCGTACATATGAGGGAGCGACACAGGAGAGTACTTAGAGACATGGATGAGATGAGGAGAAAGGAGGGCCCGCGAGACACGGGACTACACGGGGCGTGGGAGATCTAAATCTAGACTATTCCGCACACCTCCGTCGATTCTTTCGTCTCGCCGCCATGCCACAATGCTGTCCGTCTCGTCACATCTCTTTTGCTCTACCACGTACAGGCCTCCATGTCAGTCCCTTCTCCTAGGCTGCGGTACGCATCCCCATCGACATCTCGCGCAGAGGCGAAGTCAACGGTCACAAGGTGAGCATCTTCCAACTTTCTTAGAGACTTGCCATGCCCTGAGTTCCTGTATGATCTGGACAGAAGGCCTCTGGAGGATGTCTGCCATAACACTCATTCAATATCAATGATGAAACCGGCAATTGTATGTATGATGTTGAAATGCTTATTCCTCCCCGTGTTCCCTTCCCCGGGCCAGTGTTCGATATCTCTTCCCCATCTATACGCTATCTGTCCTCGTACAGCGCGCCCTCCCAGCCCCTGGCCTGGCGCTGCGCCTGGCATCGCACTCCGCACTCAGCTCCCGTTTCATCCGCACATGCCACAATCTTACGATATACTACTCGGTGGTCGTCGTGCGAAGCCATCGATCACGATCCTTTGGCTCTCCAGCGCTTTACGTTTGGCACCACCGAGTTGGCCATCATGGTGCCACAGGTATTGTTCATGTGCGAGATGTTTCGGGCGTGTGTTTCTTTCTGTGTTCTAATTATGAGAATCTTGTGCATAGGCGTCTTGTGTCTCCTGTTAACTTGACATAAATAGATGCGTATGGCATATATAGTGTTCAATAAGTTTTCACTTTTTCGCGCATATTTTGGAGACATTCCGCACACGTAGGCGCGTCAATAAAAATGTCTAAGCATGTGCATATCTTGTCAAAATATTTTACACAGCGTCAGCTTTAACCAAACTTCAGGATTTCTCAATGCCGAAATTTATACATATGTTGCGAATGGGTTTGGTTTTACACAGGATGCATGAAGTCAAAGTGTTGGCACAGGTTACGACTAGGTTCACTTTTAAACAGGATGGGTGACTATAGCACTACGCACTGCGCGTAGGCTCTACATGTCGTTGTCAATGATTGCTGTTAATTTCATTATTAGGCCGCAGCAAACGTCACTCCCGAAATTTCAAAAAAAGCGTCGGACATGAACTTGTAGGTAAATTACTAAAACTTCAGCCCGGGTAAGATGCTCAATCTTCAATATTCAATCTGGACACATGTGTAAAATTTTTATCTTATCAACCCTCAAGAGAGCATCACTTGTGAAGAATATCTGGGTGAGTTGCAACTTGTGCGATATTTTTAGCATTGCATCTACTTGTGCTGCGAGAACTTACTGAGCCTTCAAGGTGCGCGAAAATTGTGCTAACGTAGCCAAACTTGGTGGAAATCGCAAAAATACTGGTAAAGGTACGTAAAAACTAGCGTAAACAACAGTTTGTGCGAGAAATGACTTTTTGAACACTATATATGCCATAGATGCGCGGTATGAATTCCAGAGACCAACAGGTGAGCATCTTTGAACCTTCCTTGTTACACAGCACAAATTCTGACTATAAATTCATCTCATTCTGTTCCCTCTTGTGGCAGGTGTTTGGGCACCTGGATATTGGAGAGAGAGACACATCTGAATTCCGAGAAGGTCGGTGTATTATCTTGACGTCCTGTTCTTTTGCGCTCGAGATTTCCTGTCATCCGCGACCTTGGTGGCTCGAAGATGAAATTGGCTATCACACCAAAACGCGCGTCCTCCGTCCTACTCTCCCCGGTCCTTCTCTGAGATTTTCCGCCTCAGCTTCCCCGACGCCGTCCACGCTCGTCCTATTGCTCTGAGCTCTCGCATGCCGTAACCCACAACGCATTACACGCCACCGCCCTTGACATTCTCCTTTTCTCACTCGGTGTCGTCGTGCGAGGTCCTTCGCTTACGACTATCTAAATTGATGCGCCGCTCATCATTTAGCCATTCAAATTACCGAGTGGGTAAATATTGGAGATCTGACTTGGGCGATGGGTGTCTGTTTTCCTTTGGGTTTTTCTTTTCCTTTTCGTGGTCTCTACGTCCTTTGGTTTTTTCTGTATGTTGCCTTTGGGGGGTCTCTGGATCGTGCTTCGTTGGTTTAGGCTCCGAGGGAATGCGCAACTGACATTTTTTTTTCCTTTTCGAGTTCGGATGAGGGCGCTAGGAATACACTGTATGCTTGCTTGCTCTCTCTCCGAGGTCTACTGTATTTACATAAAGGGATGAAATTTTCTGGTGGGCGTGCAGGACATTCGGATAGGTAGATAGATTGAGTTGCTCGCGATCAACTCGGGATAGAAACGGTCTGATCGTTCAAGTTGTGTGTACTGTCAGGTTAAAACTTACTTGAGGAGCTTGTCGACGCTTCAAAAATAAAATAAATGGAAAGTGGAGATTAGTTCACGTCAAGGTTATTACGGGGTAGTTCACCTCTTCAAGGAAACATTGATTAACACTAAAATTTCAATTCTCCGACAAGTTGAATATGTAAAGTAAAGTACATTTCTCTCTCTCTCTCACGCTGCCTGCAGGTGGACATGGATAACAGGCTGGGATTCTATGTATGAAGTTGTAGGATTATCATAGACTCGGAAATTCAACAGGGAGATTCAAGAACACGCATATAAGATTGATCACAAAAACCATAAGATTTGAATTCTTGGAAATGGTCTACATTTACTATTACAACAGTCAAGTTATCAGCACAAAGGTGTAGTACACGGCGATCGTAAGTGTTGGTCATTATTCATCTGCCTCGAGCTCGCCCTCCTCTGACGGCGTCTAGCTTCCGCTTCTTTGAAAATGAAGCGGGTGAATGCTGCCTGTAAAATCGGTGTCGTCTTCGCACGTCCATTCGGAGTGCTCCTCGGTCCTCTCAAAGGAGACAGCACTGGAGGCTAGAGGCGAGTGCACTAGAGCTAATCGGAAAGCCTATTGTCCTAATGAGCGAGTCACTAGCTGCGTAACAGTGTGTTGGCCTGCGAGGTGGAGACCGTTGCGCCCCCGTGGAGGGGAGATACCATGGGAATGGAGTACGTAGCGTGCCGCTATGTGTTGAAGGCGATGATGCATTTGAGGATGCATGAGCAGGCTGCAGGTAGAATTCGAGTTGGTGTTCAAACTTCTAACTTCGGACTTCGAACTTCGAGGTGAGTTGATTGTGGGGGTTGAGGATAGGTTCCTTGCCCTCTGGTGCAGGCTTTTTATACCCCCTGTGCATGAGCCACTGAGCCACGTAGAGAACGTCGATGAAGTGGCGTACGCGGTGGGTTCCCTATTTTGGATTCGTTCAAAGCACAAATGAATTTACACGCTGAATATTTGAATGTCGAAGCGCTGAATTACACAACGCGCATTGCCAAATTGAGTAATGCGCTTGAACTCTGAGATGAAGGTGGGGTACGGTTACCGTACGGAAGAGGGGGATCATATGGCCACTGGGTGAGGGACAGAATATCCTAGAATATTCATTCAACTGGGTACGGGGTTGCTTGTGCCGATAACAACTATAACTGCCACGCACGGCTGTCCTTTTTTCTTATTGTGCCACCTCCGACCGGGTGTATAAGCGCTACATAGTGAATTTCCATATCGAGTAACAGCCCACAGGCGAAAAAAAAGATAAATTATATGGCAAAACAGCGCGTTAAGGGATGCAAAGACGTTTCTGCTGGATATGTGCACAGCCCACAGCCTATGGCACCGTCCATCCATTCTTTTGTTCGTCTTTACGGCATCCCATAAATCCCTACGTTTTCCACTGGCACGCGGAAGAGGATATTTCTTTTGTTTTCCGGAGAGCTTATAATCTCGTCTCAGATGGTCGAACAGGTCGCCGCGAATCACTCGAGCAGAACAGGGCCCTATCTGCACTCATAGTCACTATTGCCTGCATCTATGTCGACAGCGGAGCGCCTAGCGCCTATCGTAAGCTATGGAGTGCTCGATCTGCTGCGACGAGCTTGGAAACCAGACGTAAAGCCTGATTTGTGGTGAGTTCGACTTTATACTCCTGACTGTCTCGAGTATTTCTGACTCGTACTTCCTTCGTAGGTCACCGCATGAACGGCTGCAGAGGAGAATGGGGAATTGAAGCGAGAAGTGCGGAGACTCAATGAGACCGTGGAGGTGTATAAAGTTGTCGTTCGCGCGCTTTGTAGGAAGGAGAAAGAATGGCCAAAATCGAACAAGCTGTCTTGGACCCACCTCTGGCAACTGGTGTAGAGCCGCAGCGCTCCCGTCGTGCTGTTACCGCAAGCCATTTTATCACGGCGTCCGATAGAGCTGGCAAATCTGGCGCACTTCCCCCGCCTTGTCCGGCAGCATCTGGCTCGGCGGAAAAGAGTTCGGAAAAGAAGTGCTCTTCGATTGATGAAAAGCATTCTTGGACGAAGAAGGGGTCGAATAAATACATTAGGAGATATAAATGTACGCAATGCGCAGAGTCCAAGCCTATCTAAGATGTAGTACCAGTTTGATTAATACGCCGTTACAACGAAAGTTTTTACGACCGCGGGCGCTCCAAATTTGACAAATTACAATGAACTTCCATTGATCACGGCCAATCGTCGAATGGAAGAGCCTCTTTAAATATTATGAAAGATATTTCCTGATCTTCTACTTACGACTCTTTACAGTACTTAAACTAACAAAAGAGATAGTAATACGCAAACTATTGTCAAATAGTACAAAGTAACGAAAGCATAACGTACTCTGCGCTGGTAGTTTGACTAATCTAGAGGCAAAAAAAGAAATGGACCCAAGATCGAAGTGAAATACTTTTCGGCTCTCAAGCGAAGCTGAAACCAAGGAAAGCAGCCAGCGCGATCGAGAGCAAGCTTGAAGTGGCTCTCAAAGCGCCGCTCGTGGTCGTGGTAGGGGCCGCGGTGCCTCCAGTAGTCGTAGGCGCCGACGTCCCACTAGTTCCCGTTCCACCAGGAGTAGTCGCGGTGGGAGCCGAAGTACCGCTCCCGCTGGTTGGTGTTCCGTATAAGGTGGCGCTAGTAGCAGGGAGGGGACCAATGTTTGCTGAAGCGGAGGCTCCGACACCGACGAGGGCACCTACTCCTTGCTATATATCATGCCTTCAGTCAAAAATGTTTTTAAAATAAGAGATGTAAATTAACGTACCCCGGGAGCTCCTTTGAAAGCCACCGCGTTCTGCTGGAAGTTGTCGAAGGTATTCCCACTTGTGGGCGCGTTGATAGCGCCGACCATTCCTGAAAAAATTATAAAGATTAGAAAGTCGTTACATTCGTATTGCGAATTACATTTATGTACGCACCTGAATTACAATGAGGCATTGGCAGAAGCTGTTTGCAGTAGAACCAAATAGCTGCATGGCGAGTGTTAAAGACACGATCCTTCTCGAGTACATGAAGCAAAGAACGTACGCTTAGAGTCATCAGTGATAGTGAGGTTCCATTCAGGTACTGGGGTGGCGGCGGCGGAGATGGACAGCCAGCCCGAGTCGAATCCACTCGCTAGGGGGTTGCACGGGTCAGCGAACGACGACTGGGTCACCGTGTGGTTTCCTGGACTGTATAAGAAAGTTAACGTAATTGTCTTTTGAACGAGAGAAAACCACGTACACTCCGGAGAACTGGAATGTGACGACTGTGCCGTTACTCGCGGTGATGCTGTTGGGGATGAATTGGAAGACACCACCTTGGCTGTTCTGCTCAGCGCCGACTTGGACAGTCTGCAGCGGCTAATGAGGTCGTGTCCGAGTTGAGAAAATGAGTAACACTTACCACTTGAGCAGACGCAGCTGACGCTAAAGCAAACGCAGTCAATCCAGCAGCGAACTTCATTTTAGACGGTGAGTATAGGTCTATTCTCAACGACGGGAATGTGGGAGGAATGAGGTGCGAAAAGCAGGGAAGCGAACCATAGTTCCTATTTGAAGGTTTCCGGTCTATGTGGATCGTTGACAAATCTCGTTAGTTCCTCATGCCGACTAGGGTGTTGCCATCGAAATTCTACAGCATGTTTCGCTGCGGACAATGTCGTATGACTGTGGGACGCCGTTATCCTAAATATCCTAACCCAGTGCGCAACCTTCCATGCCATGGTCCAGGGTTGTTTCAGGAAGAATGTAAATTAATCATGGGTGTTCCGGTTAGGATAAAACGCTATGTATAGACCGAGGAATCTCACGGAGTAGGTCAATTTCGTGATCTTCGACTGCGCTTCTGTCAGAATTTTATAAGGCAAAATGAACTCGATTCGGCACGGCAGAACGGCAAGCGCGGTACATGATTTCAGGATAGCGGATAAGTACGCCGCAAACGCGTACTTCTGTTGGGGTATACATGTTTTACCAGAGATGGCGGGAAACTGAAGTATCTCATGTGCGATCCTTTACGTCTCAATAAGCGTGAATGAGAAGTCGGGAGAGGCGCAGGGTATTGATCGATGTTGAGGAAAAGAAGAGAACGACGTCTTAATAATCTGCACGTTGACTGGAAGTTCGGGATTAGCGGTGGCGTGGAGGTCCATAAGTAACATCAACGAGTCCTCATGTACGTCCTCTACCAGATCCAAAGTAGTCCCATTCTGACTCGCTAGTCGCAGTGCAGGAATTTGCCAACTTCAAAGGTCCCTTCTGACGCTAATTGTAGTGTAGGAAATCAAATTCAAAGGTCGCCAACATCCATCCGGGTTAGTGCACTGTGTGAAAGAAACAGACGCCATGCGCAATGAGTCAGTGTGTACTGGGTGGGGTGGGGTGAGAATCTCTAAACCTAAATTAGAACTTCTGAATCCCAAGGGCGATGTTATTGTATATTATATTCGCAACACCTTTCAAAAGGTGCTCGTCGTCGAAATAACTAGTCCAAGTAGAGCAAGATGAACGATTCTACAGTATGTATAACTTGAAGTAGCGAAATGGTTATCCCAAGACTGATACGCACTTGGCTATCCGTCGTCGGTCGATAAAAGCGGTTTCTTTACCAGAAAATTTAAAACACACACGGCGGACATTTAACTGTTAAGTCGGGCCGTCAATTGGCCTGTGAAGTCATACAGAGGTCACCGCGTGTTAACCCAATATTAACCTGTCAAGTATTTTTCTGGTCACAGTAGCTCATGTCACGCTCTGACTACAATCTCACTACATCGTCTTCAAAGCTTCAGTTACTGAATTTATGTTAAATTACTCAAAATTACTTGACACTTGAATAGATTCAAAGAGGTTCCATACGAAAAATCAGCTCTTGCGCGACAGTATTTATGCCGGTAGAGCGCAAATTTACAGTAACTGTCATAGAAACTTAAATTTCTGAAAGTACTTACACATTCAGTTGAACTTCGCCCGCATTCAGCCTTTGTTGATGTGTAACAGAATTGCTCCCATCCAGATTAAAATTTTTGATCTTACAAATTGGATCAGAATTTACTAATTGAAGCTTTGGAGACCACTGAGTGAGATTGTAGTCAGAGCGTGACAAGAGCTACTGTGACCAAAAAAATACTTGACAGGTTAACACGCAGTGACCTCTGTATGACTTAACATGCCAATTGACGGCCCGACTTGACAGTTGAATGTCCGCCGTGACATAGATCGCGTGGGGCGGCGAATATCCCGCGTCGGAAATTGGAATATGCCTCAATGGAGGATTGAGCGCGGAGCCTGGGAGACCTATCAAACACAGCAGAGATTCATTCCGCGCGGACAGACTCGTGAGGCAAATGGGCGTGGTCGACGTGTGGCTCGATGATCACTCGACTGCGCGATGCGGCGTAGTTGACATAACAAGATGAATTCAGATTCAGGCCACTGTACTTATTACTACTCATCTCTCCAACAAACGTGCGAGTAACGGAAACACTATTAGAGAAAAAACGCGAGTGGCGATGAAGTTTTTGATCAGAAGACGCTGGGGAAGGTGGGTTTATGCGATAGTCAATGCCCACACGCCAATTGGCCTGGAGGTAAATTTAGCAGACGGATATCATAGGTCGATATTATTAGACTACCATTACCTGGTGATAATAAATTTAAAGCGGCTTTGAATCATCACCGATGACGAAAGCACGCTTTGAATCTTGAGCTCGAAGTCAAATGGTCGGGTAATACGGTATGGAGAAGACGTTTCCCAGCCTATCTAGAATCCAACTCCCGGCCGTAGTTGGAAGCGGGGTGACGATATGTATGCTCCAAAAGATCCAATCCGTGGGGAAAGATCAAAGATTGTGGATTCGGAGACTCGGCAATAGACTGCTGTACCTGTACGGCTCATCACGGCTTGCGGCAGCGCGGCCGCCTCTCTCCTATAGAGCCCCGTCCGCGCGTTCAATGCACGTCGACGCCTGAAAAGTTCAATACATATTACATTCCTTACGCTGTCCTTGTTGTCGCTCTAACTCGACATCTCGCTCCAACTCAATGCTTCAAGACATCTCAACTGCGTTACCTGGCGCATCATTACCGCAGCTGCTCAAATTTGTGCGTTTCACTCAGTTGGCACAACCAGGACTGCAGTTTGCAACCATCTCAGAGTATCCTCCTGCATCTCTCCCCTCCAATCTTGCAGCAGTACTTGCGGGTGTCCTTTCCTTAGATACTCAAACTGTTCAGCTCTACTGGACAGTCTTGAAGGATATTATCTGGGCCTTGCAAGCGGGGGCCTCTCCAAGCGGCACTGAGGATGAAGTGTTGGAATTCAACCGGTTTGCTCTACCTCTGGGAACTTGTACATGGTCTTCCTTAGTATTATAACTCCATATTTTTAACATTTTCTAGCCTACCGACATTTGTATCCTCCCCTTTGTGCATGTGCTCACTGCCACCAGCCGCTAAAGGAGCCTCGCTTGCACAAAGCCACGCTCTTTACCCTTCGCGAAGGAGTGCTTCCAATCTGAGCTTGTTACCAAGTTGTGGCAAGAGGAAACCAAAGAAGCGAAAACAATAAAATTTCTGTAGTACACCAAGGGACTATCATTATTCCCTTAAGCCAACTCGTCAACTGAAGTGCTAAAGTGCGCGCGCAGTGGGCGCTACAATTAGCGCACTTCAAGTATGGTTGTGTTTGATTCTGAAGTGCTCGGTTTTGCCCGTGTTGCCGAGTCTCCGAATCCACGATCTTCGATCTTTCCCCGGGGATCCGACGCTCTCGTATGTTCGCTCGTTGTTTTTGAGCGGCGCGCAGCAGCACGCTGCGGATTGCTGTTCGGTTACTTTACTTCGACGTAGGAGTGGAGCATCCAAATCAAGGGGTGATAGCAACCCGTGCTGAGGAATCAGGATGGCGCTTAGATACAGTATGTCTACAAAAATAGCTTTTCTTGTTCTTTCAAAGAAAGCGACGCGCGTAACTCCTTCGAACAGGCTTTCAGCGCTTCGGCGTGGGCAGCAAAGCAAAGAGGCATGTCTCAAGCGCGAGACTAATACTGATCGATGGTTCTGTGTTCTCTCTCAAACTCCATCCTTGAATGCTTTAATCGCGCTGGAGATCCTGGGTGGGAGCACCCTTCCTCACAAATGATAGGTGATCATACACACATGGAGTCGGAGCTCGAGCTGGATCATGTAGGCTGCGCCTGTGCGGTGCGGGTAGTGAGTGTACGCGCTTGGGCCCTGCGGACTTTCGTGTCGTGTTCTGGGTCTGCGTTCGATGCTGAATGCAGTTTTGGTGTTGATTGCAGGGCAAACTCGGAAGCTTGTCGTCGGACCCATCTGCGTTTTCTGACTCTCTGCTTCTTGCATGGGATTGGAGGATCGGAGGACGGGTATGGGTTTAGTGACTTTGCCCCTTTGATCGAGGTTTATTTCTACTCTTCGGATATTCGTTCTGGACGTCGTATTTCGTCGCGTTGAGGCTGTCTCTTTGAATAATAAGGTGCTCTGCCTCTAGATCTACTTAAGGCGTTCAATGCTGCGTCCTGCTCTCTGCGCTGCATCATCCTTGGACTAGATTGTTCTTGCACGGCGATGATCATCACGATATAGTGATGATGTGCCATGTAAATTTAGAATTTTCGTAGAGGACGAGTGGCAATTTAGGGTTGCATTGTGGCATGGAAGCGCACTTGGGACTTACAGTTATATATTTTATATTGCATTTCTGTTACCATCGGATAGAGCCAAACAAGACTAGTGCGGGCGATTCGATGAGGGCAAGGGAGAGCGTGAAGCAGATACCGTTAATGCTTATAAGTACCAGATTTCGAAGTGAACTCCCAGTTTCCAGCGGGAAGCTTTAATTGCCCGTCGAGCGATGTGGGTATGCTGATTCTTGCGGCATGCTGATTTTCCATCCTATTATATGAAGAGTTCACGCGTTGCATGCGCGCCGGGCCCGGATGGTATGAGATGGTTGGCAGAGCTGCGAGACGGCTCGATTCTGAGGACGAACGCGACCGCAGAAAAGGGGGAAACGACGATAAGGACGGATTTTGAGCGAAGTATGTAGGTTTTTATTTATTTAAGTATGCAGCAGAAAGGGGAATTCTCGAGGAGGGTATGTAGTCCGTGTGGCGAAGAAAGGCAAATCTTCATGACGCGCAGAGTATGACCTCAAAGTGTTGTGGCTTCCATATATCCAATTCTAGCTCTCGTCTCGTATCGCCAATGCATCGTGATCTCCTTTCTCCATCATAGCCCGTCCCGGGGTGGACCTAGACGGACACAAGAGTTGAGCAGGACAAAGAACGCGAGGAATCTGGGTGCGGTCTCGACAACCGAGGGCGGAAACGACATGGATGCACGTATCATGATCTTCCGTGTGGAACGCGAATGATATATACTTCAGAAAGGGCACGCCGCGGAGTAGGATATCAACCAGATAATGCACAGAGAAGATCTAAGGCGGAAAGCGAAAAGCTGAACGTGAGGAGAGAATGCGGGGCGCACACGCGGACTCGGAATTGGGATTGGGGAAGACCAGCTTCCAAGGCAGGAGCCGGTGAACGGAGGAGGGAAGCGGTCCAAGCGACGGGATAGGGGAATAGGCACATAGAGTAGTAAGGACTAGGCAGCCTTTCATGAGGAGCGCGTGTTGGAGATGCGGACCTGGTTCGCTGGCAAGGACATTCTGGGACAGAACGGGAATAGGTTCGAGATGGAGTGGGGAGAGGGCAAGGATACGGGAAATGATGAGAGCGGTTAGAGCCTAGGATGTTCGGTGAGTTCAGATTTGGGCTGACACGAGAGACGACGGTATGCGCGTTGAGCTAGAGTGTCCGAGAGCCCGAGGTAGGGTGGTTGACGAGAGGGCCCGGCATTCGCTACGTCTTCGTGCAGATACGATGGGGGTGAGGAACAGGTGTGCGGGCGTCTGTGGAAGGGACGATGACGTCGAAGGGGGGTTAGGCGCCCAAAGAGAAGAGGAGAGGAAAGAGCTCAGAGGAGAGAGGAAGAGACACGGGCGAGCACATGTCGCGTGGACCGTGGGAAGTCGAAAGTCTAGACCATTCCGAACTCCGTCGTTTCTTCCGTCCCTCACTGTGACTTGTCCCTCACCAGCGCCCACGAACATGCTCCAAGGGAAGTGATTTCGAGCTGTCCGCCTCTTACCCCTTCTGCCCTTCTGTTCTCCCTTTCTTAGCGCGTGCCAGCTTATTTCTACGATGCTGATGTGGACCATCCTCCCCAACGACGTCTCTTGGTGGATATGAAGTGATGCATAGAATCAGGGCTGCCGGTGAGCACCAGCTCTTATCTCGTTTGGAGACTTCTCCCCTCTCAGACGCTGTATAGAAAATTCTATAGAGATTTCCTTCTTTCATCTTTCGTCTTACACAACGCTTCGGAATCGCGCACATCGCGCACATCGCGTCAACATTTACAAACGCGTGTTTTCCTGGCGTACTCTCCTCCTCTGAATCGTGGCAGCGGTCGATATATGGATATTTATCTATTATCAATCTACTCTATACACTGGCTGCGCTCATGCAGTGTCCCATCTCCTCCGCACATGCCTCATCTCCTCCGCACATGCTTCATCTCCTCCGCACATGCAATATTCCTCATAACATCACTCGGTGGTCGTTGTGCGAGGCAATCGATTGCTGCTTGGATATCGATTGAGCGCTTGACCACCGATTGGACCGAATTCGTGGAATTTTCGTGTGCGGAGTAGTTTTGGGCGTCCTTATTTCCTTTTTCCTTTTTCCTTTTTCATTTTTCCTTTTTCCTTTTTGCGTTCTTAATGCTGGTTGTGATTCTAGAATGTGCTTCTTTGAGAAATTGAGCTGGAGGACGCAATAGTTCAATACAGCATCAGAGCGCCTCTGTGTTCGTATCATCAACCCCTCTGTGACCTTACTAGTATCCATATACCGAAAACTTTACCTTGGGGTTCAGCGCGAAGTCGAAGTTCAAGAGCAAAAATTCAGGTGTCTATTAGTACATTCCATGAGTGCGAAAGACGCGAGTACAGAACAGAATGCGGTGTGTGCTGTACAGATGAGAGTATATACTAATAAATCAACAATGCTGGAATCGATGCAATCGTGAGTCAGAAATGAGGAGTAAATGAAAAGATGGTAATGCGATCGTAAAGTCTGGGGTCTGGGTATTGTGAAGCTTTGCATCTAGCAGGCGTCGGAGGGCAGAAAAGGGGAAGTGAGGGTTGTGTGAAAGGAGGTGTCGCGTATGGGATGAATCGATAGCAAGCGATAGAAAGTGGTCTGGCAGCTAGTACCAAACTCATTATGATATTGCAATGTCTATGCAACGTCTAAGAAACCGGCACGAAAAACGTCAGCACACTCAACCTCCAATGTCTCAATAAATTATGTATCTCGATGAACGCGCGCGTTAGGCAATCACGCAGTAACAGTTTCCCGTGCTGCTCTGTCTCTCCTCATCGACGATTTCCACTGGGGCTTCCTCGACTTTGGACTTGGAGGAGAACATGATATCGGCAGGAACCGCCGAGATCTTGACCGCTGCGGTGGTGGTTTGGACGATAGAGAGGATGGGGGTGAATGAATCCATGAAGGTAATAGATAGTGTTGGTAGAGAGCGAGTGGAGTTTGTTTTCCTTGCAAGAAGGCAGGGTACAGCTCGTGAAGATGAGATCGAAAGAAAGATAGAACGAAGTGCTTAGAGAAGTGGTCCATCGACGCTTTGACACTTTATACCGCTCAGTTAACGTCCACAACTTTGGAGAAGAGGGATAGAGCACTCGACAACTCAGAGACACAAGAAACTGTAGTGACGTTTGGACAATAACCCGACAGCATCTGTGAAGTGTACGAAAGAATCCTGACTCGGCGCTGTACGCACGAACAAAGAGGTCGGTGTACGGCAGGACTCTTCAATTCACGAAAGGACACCGCGTCGTCGAGTAGGGCGTCCACAAAGTAGACTAGACAAAAGCCCCATAGACGCATTTTGATAGCTTAGTTGTAGGAAAAATCAAGTCAGAACGCTTCAGTTTAAATATAAGATTGTGACTCACCGTCAACACATCGCATATAAATTCCGTGAAAACAGCCTATTCAATCATTCAATGTGACAAGGGTGGGCAAAGAAAGAAGAACAGCCTGTACGAATGGTAATAACTTAAATGGTTGAAGACAAAAACATATTTTGGGGCGCCACTGACGGCATCGCTTTATCATACAGAGACAAATAGAATTTCGTTTTGCTAACATCGCACACACAAACCATTTTTTTTATTACCTTCCCCCCTCAAGTGACGTTGGGCATCACACATACGCTGCGCGGATGTGAAAGTCGGATCTGAACAATTGAGATCTGCATGGAGATGATATGCGCCGCTACTGCAAGGCGTAAGTACCTCCGGCCCTTCTTGCAAGGGTTAGAGTATGACGGCGGAGTTAAAGAGCACGCGTGATCCGTGGGAACTCGAAAGTCGCACGCCTCCGTCATTGAAGCTTGAGTCTGCGCTCTGCGCAGTAATATGCCCGGACCTGCGAAGTCCGCTGGCCTCCAGCGGGATACGCTGATATCCACCGTGTATCACTGACAATGCACGTGGCCGTCCACTGATCTTCACCGGTCTTCACCGATCTCCACCGTAAAGTGTGGTTGTCCACTGCTTGTCAGTGTGTTCCACCGTAAGCCAAATATGTCGATCTCGATATACGTTGGCCATCGGTGATTGACAGTGGATAACAGCGGTGAACAGTAATCAGTAGTGTACAACTATCCCAATATCCACTGCATGTCAGTGTAAATTGACTGAAATATACAGTGATATAAGCTACGATACACTGAAGCTTGTTCTTATCAGAGTGTTATTAATTACAACATCCGCCAATATCCGCTGGACGTCAATGGATTATACAGTCATTCTTGATGTATATCAGTGTAATACATTCTAAAGCAGCAGAGTAGAAGATCTGCTCATTGCTGCCCGTATTTGACTATGTTTTGATGTACAGCGGTGGGCGCCAAATGGGCGCTTAATATGATGCATCTAAATGAGTGCCCGAAACATGCAGTAGAGCATGTAGACTTCCAAATTCTATTACAATCCACTCTTATAGATGTTAATTAGGCCGAAAAATTGTTTATGAACAGATCAGTGACTCGTGATGTATTCAAATTTCCCTCTAGAAATTAGCATTTACAACTCAGAAATATGCATTGCTCATGCAATGCGCTCAAATTATAGTCTATTTGATAGGTAGTATCTCCATGTACTCCAAAAATTTGTTTGAATTGAATAAGCTTACAGGAATGCCAAATGAAATCATCTGGTAAATGAAGACCCACCTTTGCTTCAATTCTTGCTTCAATGGCTGTAATCTGTTTGATGGAGCTGGATTACAATAGAGCATGTCAGTTACTCGAAACAGTTATTACGAGCACATAATCAAGCTCAGGTAGATGGCAATTTAATAAAAATTGAGCGGGGATATTCTGCCCATCTTTATTGCGTACACGAGAAAGTTGAAGAGAATAAGATAAAGACAATCTGATTGGGGACTTGCTCTATATACTGTGTAACATAAAATATAATGTAGGATTCATCATACATAATTATATGCCAATTAAGCATGTTATACAGCTGTATACGGTGACGAGCAGCGGTTAACATTGGACGTTGACGGGGTGCAGTGATCCCCTGCCAGACATCACCGGACATCACCGGAAATTGTTATCTTATCTTGCCGACCGATGCCCAGCAGTGTCCATCAGTATCCATCAGTATCCATTGGCGTACATCGGTGTCCACCGATGTACAGTGATGTACGCCAGCATACTTCTAAGTGGAGGGCATATAACTCGCTCTGCGTCCCTTTCTCCCCTCTCCTATGTTCTCTCATGAACCATAGTTTACACCCTCTTTCTGCTTGGAAGTGGAATATCGTCCCCCTTCTCGGTTCCTCGCCTGATATCTCTCAAACTCAGACCTCTTTGCCTTCCCCATCCTTCTCTGTTGCGGACCATCCGCCGCGATCGACCGCTGCAGTAAGCATCTGTGACCTTCCTTCGCGATCCCTTTCCCATCGCCTAAGATGCAGCGGTTCAGGATGGAGGAACTCTGTCAGACTTCCCTTCTTTCGTCTCCCTGATACTTTCGAATCACCGACATCGGCCATCGTCTCGAACCATTCTTTCGCCTCCGTGGTCCCTTCCCCTTCCTTTGTTGGGGAGCTCTTAACCACCTCAGGACCCGCACATGCACTGTGCACTCATGATGTGCACTATCGCCGACCAGCATCCATACACTGATACAGCATCTCACACTCTTCTCCGCACGTGCCACAATCTTCGTATCACTCGGCGATCGTCGCGCCAGGCGACCGAGCGCTTGACGCTTGATACCACTGAGTTATTGCAGATAAAGGGCATGGGCGGAATCATTCGGAGATTCTTTGTTCTGGATGAATGGTCTTTGGGTCTTTCTAGATGGTCTTTCTAGAATCCTGCTCTTGACCGATTTCGTTTCCTTTGAGTTGTGGTAGAGCCGGCTATGGGCGACGTCGATGCTGTGCGAGTGCATTTGGTTTCTTTGGCGTCGAATAGGTATTATCATTGCGCGGGGTATCTGAACTCGGCTGCGTCGGACGCCGCCATTGCGAATTCTAAGCATCGTACAGCATCAAAGCGCGTACCAGTCGTAAAATCGTAATTCTCTCTGTGCCGCCGTTGGTCCCACCGCCAGCTCCCTGCTCTCAGTCGAAACATCCATAGGCTGAACTACAAACCACAAATGCGACGTTTATAGTCGAATAAATTGAATCACAATGTGTTGGGTGGTGTTGGTGTTCTGATGCTCATTTTTGAGTGTGGGGAAGTGGGGAAGTGGATGATTCGTTGTCGCGACACGGTCTATATCTACTCTATATCTTACAGATTTTGTTGGTCAGAAATTGAATTAGAAGACGCGAATGGTCGAAGATCCTTAGCTCACACACGCAAGTTGATCGTGAACATTCAGTGAGATTGACTATCAGAGCTGTTCTACAACTTAACTATGAGTAAGTTAAAGGCTACACCACTGAGCTATAAATGATAATATAATGACCCCTTCCGAATTCCACAATCAGGGTTACATCTGGCCTGCGAGGCAAGAGTCTCACAACTCGCTCATCCCGTCTCTTCGGTATCACGCTGCCCATACGAATTCTGAGGGTATAATCTAGCAGCTCACTGCCGTGTGCATCGAACGTTAACCGGCGAGCAGGCGGAGGCGAGTCGGGGATGAAGGTGGGCATGCCCTTCGATCCCTCCTCGACGTGCAACGTCTGCGGGGCGGGATCGAGGCCGAAGTCGGGGATGTCGTCCGTAGGGTCGATAATGGGTTGGAAGAGGGGCGGAAACTGGGAGTAGGGGAGCATTTGGGGGCTCGATGGGTAGGACGATGGTGGGTAAGAGGATGCCTTTGAGGTGGGCAGCCAGGAGAGGGGCTGGGTGTTTGTGAGGAGGATAGGGAGGCCATCCACTCAAAGCACTGGATGGTGATCTGAGTAGACTGTAGCATGGCTGGGTGCCGGCTGCACGGCGAAGAGGGGTCGCTTCGACGCGCTACGGCTACGCTTCGGCGAGTACTGGTAATCGGCGATCGCAGAAGTGTGTTGGGTGTGGTCGGCGGGGTTTGTCGAGGATGTCGAGTCGGATGTCAGTGCTCCATCCTGCTTGAGTGTTGAACCTACGGTAAATGAGGAGGGGAGGAGGGTCTTGAGCCGGAGGAGGAGAATGACGCATTCAAGTTGGAGTGGTCGCGTCCCTCGACGGCGGAAGCATTTGGTAGTCTGCCCGATATTATTAATTAACAACGATGATGAAATAGCCTTAGGGCTTGAATGATGATTGAAATCACGTACATGAGTCCAGGACCCGCAGACTGCGCCCAGCTGCGCTCGGGGGGTGGCGTGCTTCTTCGCACGGAAGATGGGTCACGCAGAGAGCTGTGCGCGGATCTCTTGTACCCCGTGGAGGGGAGAGTTACCATGGGAATGGAGTATACGGCGCGCCGCTCTGTCACGGTCTATGAGATGACTCGGAGGAGGCATTTGAGTGTGTAAAGTATGAGTAGGGCGAATTTGAATTGGTGTTCGAAGTGAGTTGTTGGTGGGGGTTGAGAATATGCTCCTTGCCCTCCGACACAGGTATTTTATACCCCGAGACAGGCGCCACTGAGCCACGTAGAGCGCCTTTGACAAAGGGATGTAGGCTGTGGATTCCCTTTCTCAGATTTGTTCAAAGCAACACACAAATTTCACATGCAGAACTGGAAAGCGCTCGTAAGCGCATTGCCAAATTAAGTAAAAAGTTTTCCGGCGCTTCGCTGATGAAAATGGGTGCGGAGGCGGGGGATTCGATGGCCACTGGTGAATGAAGGAATGTCCTGGAATGATTTAACGTTCAACTGAGTCTGATACTACGCTTTCCGTGGTCGTCGACGTGCCCTGCCAATGACAATGGCACTGTTTATTTCCCTGCTCTGTGGTTGCTGTACCCGCATCGATGCTGACTTCGCACTGATGCTGATTTTGCAATGCGAGTTGTTAGTGCAGAGATAGAAATTCAGAATACGGAGGCGTATTTCTATGGCCACAAATTGTGAGGGAAAGTACTAGTTCTACTTTGGATGTCAGTTTGAGTATCGCGTACGCACAGCGCCGACTCTTCGCTGGTGATTTCGAGGCTAAGGGAGAAGAAAAAGGTAGGGAGAGGAAAAGCCTAGGAGCCAAAGTATGCGCGTTCCGCGCGTGTCCATTGTTTCCTCTGCACGAACTCCAAGGGGCGCGACGTTCTCTGCTCGTTCCCTTCCTCGTGTACTGAGCGCTGAGTGCCCACCTGTCGTTGGGCGTCACCTGAGTCGGAGTCCTGACACTACATGATGTACGCGTTATTGGATTTGGATCAACGCGCTCTCATCTCGCTGCAACGTCAACGACCCATCGTGCGCCGAATGAATATTGAATAAATGAACCCGTCCGTCTGCCTCCAAGTGTCCTTCACTCTGCTGCTCTTTCTCTCCTTTAATTGGTCTAACCTCCACATACCTCCTCAACGTTCAACTACTCCACTGCCGACCTCTCCACCGCCGACCTGCTTAGACTTACACCACACCGTATGCATGCATAGACATTACACTCCCATCCTAGAGCACATACCACAAGGATACCAATTATTCAATGTAATAGTGAATGGTAGAGTTCTGAGAATTTCAATCTTACACTTTTCCGATCAATATCCTTCAATCCTCGCATCGAAGGTGAGAACTATAGCTAGAACGGATATGAACATTTGTAATTTACAATCAAAATACTGCGATTCAGACACAATAAGAGCTGAAGACAAGCCTTCTGACACGGTGAGGTCCCAGTTCCGCACGTGCCACGGAGTGTGTCAAGTCAGAGTCAATGCCTCGAAGCACGAGGGAAGGCACAAGAAAAGAACATAGGCGCTAGTAGCGCAAACAGTAACCGGACTAGATCGTGATAATTCAACGCGCAGCACAATGAGCACGAACAAGATCTCGAAGCCAACAGGGGAAGAAAAGCAGGGTATCGTCCGTGCGCGCAGTGCGCGCCTATCTGCGTTCCCCGACTCAAGATTCGTGTCTATTAGTATCAGACGACCAAAGTCACATCTTCCCGACGGAGAATCAACAGACAAGCTTCAAGCTTTCGAATCCCAACGAGAGTCGTTACGAGACCCCTAGAGACACCTCGAGATAGATAGACCTCAGGCCTCAGCCAGCGGACCTCAAACCCCCCTCAGACGGAACACAACCCGAAAACGACCCGAAAACGACCCGAAAACGACCCGAAAGCTAGAGCCAGAGTGAGACCAAGGCGCAAACGCAAACGAGTGCCAGAATAGGTTATGTAGAGCGGCCCTCGTATTGGATGTGTCTTGCCCTTGTATCGAATGTGTCTTGCCCTCGTATCGGATGTGTCTTGCCCTCGTATCGGATGTAGATGGCCAGTAACACTCGAGTTCGCATCGCATCGCATCCGTTTCGCATTTAAATTCTCTCTTCAGTCAGCGGTTAAAGTCTCTTCAGTCAGCGGTTAAATTCTCTCTTCAGTCAGCGGTTAAATTTAAAATCTGGCTGTCGACGGTCAAAGTCTGGCTGTCGACGGTCAAAGTCTGTCGATCAAATATCAGTAGATGACATACAGCGTCGAAAAAAAAAGGGCATCGCGCGCCATAGAAAAAGAGCGCATATTGTGGCCAAGAGCATAGACCACAAACACGAGCGGAGATCGCGTATGTACCATAACCAGCACCGCACAGACCCGTAACCCAACCCAACCCAACCCAACCCAACCCAACCCAACCCAACCCAACCCAACCCTCCGCTGCGACACTCGCACCTCTCGACTCGGTGGCAAGACCTCCACGCAACCAACTCACCGCAAAGCCACCCCCATGACGCGCAGGAAGTCCACGGTGCGCCTCAGGATCTGTGGTCAATTTAAAGACTTGACAGCGAGCATCGCCCAGGAGACACGTCGACCTCCAGCGTCCCCAGCGTCCCACCCTCCTCGCCGGAGAGAGTTATCGCCGGAGAGGGTCCACCCGCCCGCCAGCTCCCTCCTACCCTCCCCGCCCCGCCCCGCACCGCTCTCCGCTCCGCTCGTCGACGTCAGGCGTCAGGCGTGATCACGCCGTTAAGTGGTCAAGTTGGTATACCGGCGTTCACTTCCACGAGGTGAGGGCGACATCCCCCATCCGCAGATACAGTCCAGGACGAGTGGAGGGTAGATGGTACGTTTTGCAGACGGGGTACGTTTCGCAGACGGGGTACGTGCGGTGCGATTACGTGGCACTGGGGTGGGGGTGGGGATGATCGATGATCGATGATCGGCAAACGATGGCGGGGGATGGGCGTTCAATCGAGGTAGGCCGTACGCGCATGAACTAGGCATATGTAGCCTGCAGTAGATGCCCCCGCACACGGGAGGCAAGCGCACCCTCCTCCTCCCCTCGCATACCGCTCCAGCGGATGTAGGAGAGGCACACGCCCCAACTCCCCCAGGGAGATCGAAATGCTGAATGCTGAACGCTGAATGCTGAACGCTGAACGCTGAACGCTGAATGCTGAACGCTGAATGCTGAACACAATGCATAGCGGACGCTGAACGCTGAACACAATGTATAGCGGACGCTGGATCCTGGACGTTGGATGCTTGAGGAGACACGGATGCAGGCAAGGACACGGATGTGCTTGGATCCGGGCGAGAGTCGTATTCGCCTCATCAATGCTCGTTGACGTCGTAGGCAATGACGTGGGCTGCGCACACCTAGCATTGACTCCATATCAGGAAGGGAAAGAAAGGAGAGAGGGCGGGGAGGGAGAGAGGAGATAATAGTGAGAGGTTTCTTCTCGCTTCTTGTCGTAGTGGGTGCACGGGGGAAGGAAACGCCATGGAAGGATGTTGTAGGACTCGGAGGGCGCCACGATGCACTCGGTGCACGGACCACGAAGCGCCATGACGCATTGGGCTGTCCGCTGGACGCCATCAGACGGGGACAGGGAGGAGGTCGGGAGAGGGACACGTAGTGTGTGTGTGTGTGTGTGTGTGTGATGTTGATGCGTCGACGTTGCAGGAGGGTGGGTTGGACGCGGGAGAGGAGACGAGAGAGGCTGGAGGTGGGCCGGGGCCGTGGGACGGTCGACTTCATGCTGAGGGAGTGGAGGGGCCGAGATGGTTGTGTCAATGGGTAAACTGGAGGAGAGGAGGGAGGAAGGAAAAGCGGGTGGAAGAGAAAGGGTCGGTAGGCGGACAAGACTAGGGAGAGGTGATAAGTGTGAGGATCGTGGATGTGGGTGGTGGCAGGGAATAACGCGGATGCACCGTGCTGCGTAGACTGCACCGATGGACCGCCGGGGAGGGTAGCCGAGGCACTTCCAGGAGGCCAGGGAGGGAGGGAGGCGCCCAGGAAGGTCGGCCAGAGGAGGGCGGCGCGTAGTGGACGAGGAGACAAGGAGGAACGCCTGGCGGATTCAGAGACGAAGAAAACAACGCGTGTCATTGGCTCTGTGAGCGCGGACCGGTCTCGCGCGTGCGTGAACTGTGGGAAGTAGAAAGTCTAGACCGCTCCATACTCGTTGCTGTCCTCTCATCTCTCTTATAATTACGCCCACGAACTTCATCCTGCCTGCAGAGAATCGACTCTCGCTCATGCTGGCCATCTCTGACTTTGACTAATGCTCAAACTCGCCATCTGCACCTCGTCGTGCGTACGAAGGCCGCGTCATCCCTCCGCAACGTCGACGTCGACGCATCTGCGTCCGGATTGATACTGATGCGCCCCTCCTGTGCCTCCTCTTCTCGTCGCTCTCTTGATCTCTCGTAGACGAAGACCTCTTCCTCAGTACATATATACTAGGTTGTGGAGCTTCTAAAAGAGTCAAAGTCACTGGCTGCCAGGTGAGCGCTAGCTCTGAGCTTCCATTGACATTTCCTTCACCTTTCCTTGAGACCCTGTATGTGCAGGACGCAGAACTCGGACTTCCATCTCGAGATGTGCGCTGTAATCCTGACTCCCTTCTTCAGCTCAGCGAGCGCTTGAGACCTCTCGCCCATCTCGCATCTGGCACTCTATAGTATATACACTCATGCATCATCCACACATGGCGCAATCCTCCTACTCTCCCTCGGTGGTCGTCGTGCAAGGCCACCAATTACTATTATTGCCTATCGATCTGACGCTCGACACCACCGAGTTGTGAATTAAATTGTACTGTTCATGTGCGGATGAGTCGTTTGGGGTGTCTGCTTCTGTTTGCGGCGTGCGCCTGGACGAACAAAACGCGTTGCATGCGGCGCTCGAATTGGAAATGAATGGGCAGGGACAATGTATATACATTGATCATTTTAGCTTACCACTCAGGCTCTGAGGGAAGCGGAAGGGAGAGCGACTGCAAGGAGGGATCCGAAGCGCACGCATGCGCCTCCACAATCTCCACTTCGAGGCGCTTGGACGGCGCAGGAGAGCACACACACAGGAATAGCAAAGTGCAAATCGTCCGTACCCACATCCTCCTCCCCTAGACATAAAAGATACACCACCCAGACGTGCTGCACACACTCGCGTTCATCCGCGCTGCATGCAAATGGCCGTGCCCAGCCTGATACACGAAGCCACAGCTCCTTCGACGTCAAATCCATTTTATTTCCGATAAAGTGGAGGGGTTCTGGGCCAGGAGGGAAAGCTGTTCCACGTCGCTGTAATTTCATGAAAATATAACAGCTTGGAACGACCATAAATTACAATGCATATACGAGATACATTTTTGATGACGCGATTATGAATCCCATTAGGAGAGTCGCGAAAAAAAACTGTCAGTGAAGGGTTTGGACAGAATCAGAACTTGGACAGATCGGTTTACCTTCAGTTCGAAAAGGTAGGGATAAGTTGGATGTTGAAACTTTTGAAATGCCAGACCCGACAATGCGTTGTGATCTTCTCTGGACACGGACCGCAAAAAATATCATTTTCCTCTCCGAAAGAGCTCATGCTCAATATAATTAAATATAGATAAATCGAGTACCACAGGCGTATCATACCTTGGTCACACCTTCCATTTCAAATCATCAGATCAGCGCTGGTTCAATGAACATAGATAGCTTCTCATTATGATTTTAGCCATGTGCATCAATGTACTGTATATGAGGACTTGATGAGGACAAGGGAGTCTGTCAGCCCACAGGACGTACTGGCACTCTGATATTCGACATGATTGATCATGAACTTCCACGGGGCAACCTCACACGCTCTCGCAGCACGGAACGCATTGACAAGTGGTCGCATACTCACACATTCATTATTCTGAAGATAAGAATCCTTGAACTAGATCGAAACTTATCAGTCAGTCTGTTCTTACACATGGGAGGCGCCAATTTGGTCTATTATTCCGATGAGGCCGAGTGAGCGGGTTCATAAATCATCGAATCTTGACACTAAGTCTGAAAATTTGGCCCGAAGAGTGCACCATTTTTCGCGAGGACATCAAACTTTCTTGATGATTGGGAAAATCAAAATGTGGCATACAACATCGTGGGATGCGGAAGATGTAAAGCAACTGTCGCGGAATATGGGCGTGGTGTGCAGGCGCTGCTCCCTCGATTTGTTCAAACAGCGATGATTATTGCCAATCAGCAATCGGACGATTTAGTTTTCCACGGAACCGAAAAAACCATGAAAACCGACAAAAAACCTAGGAAAACCAAAAACATGAAAACCCAGCCTCCAGGTGCCCCTTTGTGGAAACGTACATTGTATGGAGCATGGTTACCAGACTAATCCAAAAAAAGGATCCTACTCAATTATTTTTAACAGTTTCCGGCAACCATCAAACCAAAACAGGGGAAAAACAGCAAAAACTGTGGAAACATTTTCGTCAGATTGCTGATCAGTGTGATTGGATAGCTTCAGTTAATTAAAGGCAGTGTATCTCGTGGATTGGACAATTTGTCCGGGAGGTTCGTGTCTGCTTATATATCATCCCCATGCTTGGTATCAGCTTTTCACTCAAATCCCTATAACATCCAACATGGCAAGTGATATGAATATTGACATTGCAGAATTGGCTGGCATTGCTGTTGAAGGCCCTCTTTTTGGTGCGTCTGAAGGACCCATTGCCAATCATCGAAAGAATGCTAATTCCCGCTGTCATTAGGTATTTTCCTTGTTCTCGATATTGCAGCCATCTATATTCTAGTCGGACGAAGGCGCTATGCTCGTCTTAATATCCCAATGACACTCGCTGCCGTTGTGATGATGGGACTGGCACTCGCTCAGTTCATTGTCGACTGCGCCAATATTTTCATGGGTTTTATACCCCTGGATAGTATGGCGGTCCGAGTGGGGTTTTAATCCCCGCGTAGACATTTGTAGTCCGGAAACTCTTTAGTTACATTTGTTACTATATTGAAGGACTTCACTAATGTTTTCAATGCCTTTTGCATGCGCGCGTGAACACATTCACCTGCGCATCACAACACTTGAGGCGCGCGTGAACACTTTTACGTGCGCATTAAACCTTTTAAGTGCGCGGAAACACTTTTAGGTCTCTTGAACGATTTCTAGTACTTTTTGGGCGATATTTAATTGCGCGTGAAGACATTTCAATGCGCGGAAACATTTCTAGAGCGCCAACACTTTTGTAGCCGCGATGCCGTGATTATGTAATTAATCCTTTCACGGCATCGGCCAACCCTTGCCGAACCACCGGCAGCGGAGCTTGAACGACTTCGCGTTGCTGGAGTGTCCTGTTCAATAGATATCTATTTAGTTGAGTACCTACAGCCTAATTTCAAGTCAAATACACCATAGTCCTTCTAAGTCTCCGCCTCGGTTTTCCCGGCAAGGATTAACCGATGCCGTGAAAGGATCAATTACATAATTACGGCATCGCGGCTACAAAAGTGTTGGCGCACTAGAAATGTTTCCGCGCACTCACAAAAGTGTTTCCGCGCATTGAAATGTCTTTACGCGCAATTAAAAATCGCCCAGAAAGTAATAGAAATCGTTAAAAGGACTTAAAAATGTTTCCGCGCACTCAAAAGGTTTGACGCGCACGCAAAAGTGTTTCCGCGCAAGTGCAAGTTTGTATTGGGGCATTAAATAAGAGTCAAGGAAATCTATTAATGTTCTGGGGCATCATAAATAAATAGGAAAAGGGTTTCCGGACTACAAAAGTTTCCGCGGGGATTAAAACCCCACTCGGACCGCCATAGGATAGAGCTGAGCGCTTAATGTTCTTCGCGGACTTGACAGAGCCAATCTTTGCCGCTAAGCATGCCATATATTTCGCGATGTTATTTGTGGGGGATACGATTGTCGTGAGTTGTACATTTTATTACTTATGAGTCCGAATACTTGATAAATGGAATTTGGCAGATATATCGCTGCTACATTGTGTGGAACAAGAATATTTGGGTCATCTTAATCCCTAGCTTGTGTTCTTTGGGAAGCGCAGGCAAGGAACTCAATGAATGTCTGATTGTCCCGCTCTGACATGATCATTAGCATGTGCGTACCAAACTATTTGGGCCGTTCGCCACTTCCCCTTCCATGTTACTACTTCCTTCAGCATCTTTGAACATAACATGGGATTCGCAGTCTTTGCTCTTAGCTTCGCCGCTAATGTGATTGCAACAGGTCTGCACTGATTATTGAATTTAACGATAATTAATACTAACTCGTCGATTCCAGGTTTGCTCCATCAGGAGTTTAACATTTTACTTTTTTCCGGTTGTGCAACCGTAAAAAGCGGCCAAAAGCGTGAAAGGAGCAAGTAAAAAAACCCAGGTCCCTTTTTTGAAAAAGCGGCCGTCATTTTGGGTATTTTGAAATAGGGAAAAAAGCGAAAAAGCGACAAAAAAGTGACCAAGTCAAAAGTAACAACTACGTAAAACTGTTATATCGGGAAATTATTCTATGCTTTCAAGTCGACGAATGTGAATATATGCAAAAGTAAACAGAATGCAACAAACCAGAGTCGATTTGAACGTAATCGTGAGCTTGCTTACGCAACAGTAAGATCTGCTCGCCACAGTTCAAATCCCCCGTCTCTCTCACACATCTGTGAGACGTGTATCTTTAGTCCTAAATCATAATGTAATGCTGGCCCGCTGCCCGCATCCCTCCAATGAGGAAGAACTCACTAAGAGCCCATGTTAGGGGGGTTGGAAGCTGCCAGATGGCCTGCGCATTGTGGTCTACCGTCGGAGTGGAAATGGACAATTCAACCACGTACCTCCTAATCATCTGCCTTGTCATGGATCCCCTCCCATTTGCACTGTCCATCGTTTCTGTCGTCCATGCGTGTGTCTGGTTGGGTCCTACAACCTGGTGTCAACGTGTCGTGGTTTGGTCATGATGGTGGGAGCGAGCAAACGAGAGTACCTAGTGACTAGTGACACGTAGTCCAAGTTTGGTTATCACGACTCACACCCTGGTCCGTGCACATTCTCTGAGGTATAAGTACTTGGCTTCGTCTTTGTCTTGCCTTCGCTGGGTGCACTCGTGCTGCTCAGATCTTCAAGTAGCTAGTGCACTTTTTAACTTATTCACTTGTTAACTTATTTTGAATTTAAGAAAAGCTGAAAAGCGGCCAAAAGTAAACAAGTAAATTGTTAGCCTGCTGATGTCGCGTACAAGATTCGGAAAGCTGATCGCGATCTAAAGAAGACAGTAGTAGTGACCCCGCTACACATGAGCAGAGTCCCTATTATACGTATCATCGCTGAGAGTGGGGCCATTAACACAGCGTACTTGCTCATATACACGGTGGTCTTGCAGAATGGTACAAATGGAATTCAAGTCGTAGCTTGCATAGTAAGCTAAACTTCAAGCACAAAACAATGTAGCTAACCCGATATATAGGTTACGCCGCTTGTCGGAATAATCTAGGGACTGACATGGATTAGCTAATACCGGGTTTCCACCCAATCCATCCGTGTTTTCGCGGATACGGATGGATGTGGATATTATTACGTGGATTTGGGTAATCCGTGGGTAATTTGTCGCGTTTTTTTACCGCAAAAAATGACCTCAAGACCCTTGGCTGCAAATTACTTGATGCGGGTAGCCGGTGTACGGATTTATGCTAATATATAATAGGGTGTATCAATTTTAATTACACCTGTCGCTTTTTGCTTAATAATATTTACAAACTACTATAAACGGCGTGGATTTGGTGGATCTATCCACATCCAATCCGTATCCGTTCCAGCTTAAACGTTATCCGTGGACTGGATTTGGATACGTCACGGTCACATCCATGTCAGTCCCTAGAATAATCTTCACCACGGTCATTATTCGAGCTGCTCTCGCAGCCGAAACACATGCGCGAACAGCTGCAGACAGTCGCAGACAGGCTGCTCCTCAATCAATCGCATTCCAAAGAAAAATCTCGACTAGTCATAATTTCACACTCGCTAGTTCGATGGGAGATATAGAACTTGCGCCAAAGCACTCAGATCAATCCTACAAGACGCAACCAATCTGATACTCATCCTCAGCAGCTCTTTACGTCTATTTAGTTCTGGGGTACTTGATATCACAGTCCTACCCTATTTAGCAGGTGGATTCTAATACAAATTGCAATGCGATAGCTTTTTCGTAGGTGGATGTGCCGGGAAATACCACTCAAGCGCCTAAATAGCCTCGTTTACCCGTCTTCAATTTTGAATATCACTCGAGCTTCATAGCTTCAACTTCACATGATCGAATATTACCGCAGCTATTGTTGTTAATTACTATCGACAATGGGGTTTGGTATGGCAGTGAGCTGTTCAACGCATTACGTGAGGTGCTGGCTTCATCGATAGCATATTGATCTGTGCGACAATCTTCAAAAGGCCACCAATCACTCAAGTAGCAAATTCTGACGGAGAAAAACAGCAGAAATTAGTATTATCACCGTTACCCAAACCTTCGCCCCATCATATGTACTTTACTGCATCGTCAACTCAACTAAATCTCAACAAAAAGCAGAATGCATATCAATAGAAACCACCTAATTAATACGGAGATTGAGGAGTGATAACTATTAACAACACGGGTTTAAGCCAAATCCACAACACTAACCCACCTCCCTCGTCTCCGAATCCACCCACATACACTTGGTACTTTGCACCAGTGTCCGCGTTCGCCAACTGGAAGACATAGACCAAAATTGCCTTGTCCGACCTCGGCTTGACAAAGTAGGTCAGTCCCACCTTGTTCGTGGGGCTCTCCGTGTAGGTCGCGTCGAGCGAAGCCTCGACTTCGGGAAGGAATTCAAAAGGACTGCAGAGTGACATTGGGGACTGAGTTGGATAACGTAGCTGGTGGAGTTTGGGAAGGGTAGGTCTAGATTAGTACAAGGGAGGTTGGAGTAAGGAACGGAGGGGCACGTACTTGGGCTGAACCAAAAAAAATTCAAATACATGCTCGGCAACGTCCAGCTTAGTAAAAAAAAAAAATGGCAACATCCACGCGCATGCACGAAGTTAACCAAAGCGCAAACCAACAAGATCCTTCCCCGCAAACATTTCTGTTTAGACATCAACTCAGCGCCGTACCACCCCTCAGTCAAATATGACCCAGAGCGACGTTCGCCAAGTTAAGGTAAAGGTAGAGTGCCTGCAAGGAGGGAGAAATCCGAAGCGCTCTTCGATCTGAGGTGCTCGGATTGACTATGTGGGATAGGATACGTCGACGTGCATCCCCAGACCCAACCTCGCTCAACCGCGGACGATACCCACATCCTCCTCCCCTAGACAAAAAGACACTCCACTCATACGTGATGCGCACGCTCGCACTTACCGGCGCTGCGTGCCAGCACTCCAGGGTACGTCAGGAAGGGAGGAGGAAGTGCGCAGCCGTACTAGGACGGACGACATGAGAGATTCACTCCCACCAAAGCCAAAGCACGCCACAAACGCAGACCAGGGTCGGACATGTGCAGGATCCTCAAATTCCTTCCTCGCAAGCATTTCCGCAACCATAATGACTCGGTGACGCACCACTCCACAGCCAACGACGACCTAGAGCGACGAGCCCCCGAGTTCATGTAGGATGTGCCAGCGAGGAGGGATCCGGAGCGCTACATCCATCTACGTATCTCAGCTAACCAAGATGAGCAGGGCCAAGGCATGAAGGGACGTACGAGCCAGACCCGTGGGCATACTGAGGTCCGCGAGTGAGAAAGAGAGCGCTCAGAACTAACCAAACACAAATACACCCCGTCGTTCAAACGAATGGGATGCCCGGCCCCCGTTTCCAGACACAATTGCTAACGCCGACATCACGTACACGGCCGCTGCGCACCAGCATGTCGGGGTACTTCAAGGACGGAAGGAGAAGTGAGCACCTGCATGAGAAGATGAGGTGAACAGATTGAGGCGGAACGGGGAGGAAAAACTCGCTTGAACTTACTGTAGCCTCGGGAGAGGGTCAGAAATGACAAGCCCAACGCGCGATGAGAAAGGAGACCCAGGCCCACTAGCATACGATAAACGTCAAGCGGTGGGGGGTGAGACGAAGAAGGACAGATCGAGGACAGTTATAACCGAGGTCGAGGTCGGAGGAGGGAGGTCCCACACATCAGCGCACGGACCACAACGCATGACTTCGGCGCGCGTTAGCGTTGACATACTTACGAGCGGAAGGGATGAGTTCGGCGTTCAGCGTTCGCGCACACGAAGCGGGGAGCTAGCGAGCTCGAGGGCTCCGGTCTCAGGGACCGAGGGACGTTTCCGCAGCCATGACTAGTACGCAGGGGATCGTTAGACTCATGGTTGCGCAGACCGTTGGAAGGTCGGTGCACTGTCGACGTGTCGTGGAGAGCGGTGGCGCGGTGGATGTGACGCCAGGTAAACGGGAAGATGGATGATGGTGGAGGGAAGTTGGGAAAGGGAGGAGATGGGGAGGACGGGAAGGGTCTCAGTCTGTCCTAGTCCTCTGAAGCACCGGGTGGTTCGGTAGAGGGGTCAGGAAGGTCGCGAAGCGACGACGCGTGTCGGTCATTAGTGCTGTGCATTCTTGCGTGCCGCTGCACATTGGTCGGTGTCATACGGAGAGGTGCTGTGGTGCGGTGCGAGTTAGTGGACCGTGGAGTAGCTGGGGAGGTTGAGCGAGGTAAGGAGGAGATCGCGTGGAGGGATAGATGCTTCGAGGAGGTGAGGGAGGTGCATCGGACTGTCGGGAAAGAGGAGACGAGGTAATTTGACTGGGCGAATTGTTGATGTTGCACAATTGCAGGATGGCCCGTGCAGAATGCGCTGAAACGATGACGCCCCGTAGCATCCAATGCCATGAAGGCGCGAAGGCGCGAAGGGGTTGGGGCTCACTCGCTTCTCTGACTCGGACGGGGACGAAGTTCGTGGCAGAAGAGAAAACAAGTTAACAGAGGCCGCGGCGTGCGGACCGGCCTAACCCATTATCTTCCCACGGCCCACGCGTCTCCTCCATCCTCGCGTCCTCTCCTGAGTCCTCCGTCCTTTCCTTTCCCTCTCACACTCTAGTTGACGTCGCGCGCAGGCGACATTCGAACTTGCGTCCAAACATTTTCACTCATAACTTCCAGGCTTGACCACTTTCCCTCTTAAACGACCATTGACATGGACCGGTGACTGTTCGCGATGCGGATCGTGTATGACCATGAAAGTGTGTGCGTTTGTGCGCGCCGCGAAAGATGTGCTCCCCCGTGGTAGGTTTCTCCGTATAAGTTAGGTAGATTACATGGCAGATTAGGATATCTTCAATCGCTCCATAGCCAACAAAGGAAAGCAACGAAGAGGGCCGAGCTAATACATCTCTCTCTTTATTCGATT